>ML249524.1:6106-81697 GCA_005239495.1 Nicotiana undulata | reverse complement strand
TTATAGTTTTAGCAGAGTTAGATTTATTTATTCTTAGATGCTCATGACTATTGACTCCAGTTCTTGGGAGGTTGTTAGACTATTATTGGGACGTTAAGACTTATTTCTATAAATTATGATGTGATTGCTTGCTTATTAATTAATTGTGAACTATTTTAATTGAACAAAAGCGTAGCAATGTGATGGTTGGCTAGCCTAGTTCCACGATAGGCGCCATCACGGCCTGTTAAGATTTGGGGTCGTGACATGAGCCAATGCAATCATATGGTGAGGGAGATGGTGACGATGGAGAGGATGAACATGATGACGAGTGTAGAGCCTTAGAGGAGGACGAAGCTGCTTGACCACGGAGTTTTCTTGCACCCTACTCTTTTTTTGTGTTGTCTAATTGTGCATGCATTGAGGAAAATGCATGATTTAAGTGTGGGGTGGGAACTTATAGATATTGGTAGTTTGTAGCTTGTTGTTATTCTTAGAATTGTTGGAATTTGTTTTTGTTTTTATTATTAATTGTGTTTTCTTGGTAGTTGCTTTAAGGCAAAATATTTTAAAAAAAAACAGAAATATGTTGGACTCTTCCCGACGATGGATCTCCTAGACAGTTTTCTTCAGGGAAGTAAGTCTAAAGAAAATACCAAAAAGATTTTTGTTTTAGGTAGTGTAGTAATTCCCCCTTGGTTTTTCTTTAGGACGCGGTTCTTTTCCAAGGGTTTTTAGTTGAACCTGTGTAGGTAGTTTTAATTTTTAGGAGTAAGAACCACGAGGCTAAGCATTTAATCACAGAAATATCTCTGAGCTCTGTGATGCCTAAAGAATAGTCAATACTCTGTTTGTGATGCTTAGGCTCAATTTTTGACTCTAGCATAAGTACCTAAAATCGGAGTTTGCTTAACTGCTTTGACTGGAGTGTCGCGATGAATCCAATCCTGAGTGAATGATGTGCCATGTATGTGTGAGGTTTTTTATGTGCTCTATGCATTTCATTTGATGTCTAGAACTTGTCATGTGTGTGTGCGAAGCGAAATAGTAGTATTGTTCAGTCTAGGAAGTGATAAAGGCATTTCTTTATTAAGCCAGATATATAAAGTTTACCCGCCTAAATGTGATGTATCGTAGTTAACCCCGTTGAGTCTATAATCAAGTTTCTTTGGTAACCACATTACAAGCCGTACCCTTTTGTTTTAATCGACCATATATTTAAACCTTGTAACCTCTCATGAGCACTTGAATTGTGAAGATTTATGAAAAAGTCAAAGTGTGGGGTGGTGGGTTGGCTTTTGAGTGGATCAATTGAAATAAGAAAAAAGGTGCCATAAAAAAGAGAGTTGTCAATCGAAGCCACTTGAAGAAAAAACAAAAGTAAAAATAAATGAAAAATAAGTCTTGATGATGGTGGCTAGTGATATACTTGAGCTTAAAGAAATATGGGGTAATATAAATTGAAGTGAAGGTGAAATGTTTGGTTTGGCATAAGTGTGGGATGTGTGATTAAGTGTATGTATTAAAGTGCTTAAGGGAGGTGTAGTCACTCATATCCAAATGTATCTTACCCGACCCGCAGCCTACATTACAACCATTGAAAGTCCTACTTTATCTTAGATTGAATGAACTCGATTAGTAGAGTATTACACTACGGGCAAGCCTACGGTGCATCAATTGTGGCACATGAATGTTATTTATGAGAGCGAGTGATTTTTGTCTATCTTGAGTTCCTATGTTCTTAAAAATTCATTGTGTGTGGAACTAAGCTCTTTGATTGGGTGAGGGCACATGATTCATAAAGGAAAGGTAATGTTGTTGACCTCCATGTTAGAGTAAGTAAGTGACTTGTGAATAAAACATGGTATTTGTGAGTTGATTATTGAGGCGGGGATGTCACACCTTTGTGTTAAACTATTTTAAAGATTCTTGGTATAATGAGTTAAAGATATTGCTTAATAGGTTGTGTCCATGAGTGTAGTTTGATTGCTCGAGGACGAGCAAATGTTTAAGTGTGGGATATTGATGTGTGGCTATACTTTATGGTTTAGCGCATTATGTGCCTTACATTTTACGTGCTTTAATGATAAATTACACTTTGTTTGAGCGTAATGGATTTTATTTTATGTGTAGGTAAATTGGAGATGGAAGTAGAGCTAAATGGATACTTAAACATCGAAAGTACGCTCGAGAACGGTGAAAAGGAGAAGCCAGGCAAAAGCAAGCTCGACCAAGCTTTAGCCTGGCGAGGCTAGCTTAAAGCCAGGCCGAACCAGACGTTAGCCTAGCGACGCCAGCTTAAAGCCAGGATGAGGCTGGCGTTAGCCTGGCGACACCAGGGTTCCAGTCCGAGTTTTGAAGGCTTAGATACTTTCCTGGCTTGACTAGGAGTGACTTACACGTTCAGGGCTTATCCCAAGCATATAAATAGACCCAAAAATGCCACTTTGAAGGACTTTTGCAACCGAAGACAAGAGGAGATTGTGGAACACTACTCGGGAGTTCGAATCATTGATTTTTACATCCGTTATTCCTTACTCTCTAATTTAATTATGCAATTTACTTGACAAACCCGCTCAAGGGGAAAGTAGGAACACCGCACGAGCTGACACCACAACAACCATCAACGAACAACACGCTCCTCCTCCAACAGGTAACACTCACACCTTTGTTGATGCAGGTAACGACGCACTCACAACTATTATGAAAAAAATGGAAGAAATGGAGAACGAGAATAAAGCGCTCCATGAACAAATGAGGGAGCACCAAAAAGGGTTGATAAGGCGCCCCGAAACTTCTACCAAAACAGGACGTCGGCTGGTTTGTGGAACAACCGTATAGCGAGGAGGCAGCCCCACATGCCATATCCCAAACCTTCAAAATTCCACCATATTTAAAAATATATGACGACACAACAGACCCCAAGACCATATCATTCATTACGTCACAGCGGTAAAAGGCAATGACCTCTCGAAAGAGCAGGTACCGTTGGTGTTGCTGAAGAAGTTCGGCGAACTACTAACCAAGGGAGCCTTAACATGGTGCTCACAGTTACCATCACGTTCGATAGTGACATTCAACGAAATGGCCGACAATTTTGTCACCGACCATGCCGGGGCCAAGAAAGTAGAAGCCAGGGTGAATGACATATTCGCCATCGGACAATAGCCTGGGGAAGGACTCAGGGATTTCCTCGCCCGATTCAACAGAGTAAGAATGAGCCTGCCAAACGAATCAGATGGGATGTCGGTAGCAGCCTTCCAAAATGGGTTAAGCAGGAACGGGTCGAGGGCGACACAGAAAGTTGTTAAGCATACTCATGAAATACCCTCCCATCACCTGGGAAGAAATTCATAACGCCTACTATGTCGAGGTGAGAGCAGACGAAAATGACCTCAACGGTCCAACTCAATGGCTAACATCAGTCCAAATGGAATCGAGGAAAGACCGTCGTAATGACAATCGAAGAGATCATGCAGGTCCACGCCTCAATCGAGAAAGGCACCAACCATATGTCAGAGCGGCCGTCCCGCCACCTCCCCGCTAAAACAAAGGGTCGTCAAGGCCACAAACAGGGACTCAACGAAACAAAAGAGGTATGCCTCCACTTTTATTTGCTCACGATTTTTGTATTTCCCCTTCAGAAATACTGTACGCCCTAGAGAAGCTTGGCCCAAAGGTGAAATGACCACAAAAGATGAAGTCTGACCCAAATTCCAGAAAGTCGAATGCCCTTTGTGAGTTCCATCAGGAGTGGGTCCATAAGACCGAGGACTGCATAGCCCTACGGCAAGAAGTGGTGAACATGCTTCACCAAGCACACTTAAGGGAGCTATGAGCGATCGAGGAAGAGCCAATTTCGGCCGCGGACGAGAACAACATCAAGGCCCCCAAAAGCCACCCTCCCCCGCCCGCACCATCCAAATGATCATCGGCGGAGGCGACGGAGTAACAATCAACCATGTGAAGTTCACCACCACACACAAACTGAAGCGGTCGATCACCTATGAACGGTATGATGACCTCGAAAACAGTATCATATTCGATAAGTCAGATACCCACGGTTTGACCTTTCCTCACTTCGACGCTCTTGTCATTACTTTACGAATTTCAGATAACGATGTAAAAAGAATCATGGTAGACGATGGGAGTGGCGCGTGTATTATCCACCCCCGAGTGCTCATACAAATAAGACTCGAGGACAAGATAGTACAACGCTGCATAACACTAACAAGTTTTAACAATGCAGTTAAACGAACCTCTAGAGAGATAACATTGCCCGTTTTGTCCAGGGGCGTCACCCTTGAAACAACATTCCATGTAATGAACCAAGACACAACCTATAACGCCATTATAGGACGACCCTGGATACATGCCATGAGGACCATCCCATCCAGCTTATATCAGGTCGTCAAGTTTCCTACCCCATGGGGAATATTCAGCATCTGCAGTGAACAACGCACAACTCAAAAATGCTACCGCATCGCCCAAGACTGCACATACACTCAACAACTAAAAAGAGATGGTGTAGGATCATATCAATTACCGAAGTCGGGGCCCGAGCCCGACGAACAAAAAGACGTCATCAAAGACCCTGACGCCGTGGAAGCCACAGGGTCATCGATGGAAGACTTCGACCCCGTTCAACTTGATAACACTGACCTTGATAAAAAAGCTTACATCAGCCACAAACTCACAAAATCAGGTAAATTCCGTAAATTTTTAATTGACAACCACGATCTATTTTCTTTCTCCCATGCAGATATGCCAGATATCCCGAAAGACATTGCTACATGGAAACTGAACGTCGATCCACTCTACCCGCCGGTATGGCAAATAAAAAGAAAGTTCAATGCTGCAATCAACGAAGCCGTCCGCGAAGAGGTGGAAAAATTGCTCGCCAACGGTTCCATCCGAGGGTCGAAGTACCCCCAATGGGTCTCCACGTAGTCATGGTGAAAAAGAAAAATGGAAAATGGCGCATGTGCGTAGACTTCACGGACTTGAACAAAGCCTGCTCGAAAGACTCCTTTCCGTTGCCTCATAACGATCAACTCATCGATGCAACAGCGGAGCACGAGTTACTAAGCTTCTTAGACGCCTACTCAGGCTACAACAAAATCCTCATGGAAGAGGAGGACCAAGAAAAGACCATTTTCATCACCCACCAAGGGACATACTGCTACAAAGTCATGTCGTTCGGGTTGAAAAATGCAGGGGCGGCCTATCAGAGGTTGGTCACCAAGATGTTCAATGAGCAACTCGGCAAAACAATGGAGGTCTATATAGATGAAATTTTGGTCAAGTCAAAAAGAAAAGAAGACCACATCGACCACCTGAGGGAAGCCTTCGATATACTTAGGCGATACGGTATGAAGCTGAACCCCGAAAAATGCGCCTTTGACGTGACCTCTAGGAAGTTCCTCGGTTTTTTGGAGTGGCAGTGAGGCATTGAGGTCAATCCCGACCAAATCAAGGCCATAGAAGGAATACCGGAAATTTTGACCAGCAAGAAACATGTATAGAAATTGACCGACCGTATAGCCGCCCTGTCAAGGTTTATCTCACGGTCCTCTAACAGATGCCACAAATTCTTCAACATACTCAAAAAGGACAACGGACTCCAGTGGAATTCCGAGTGCATCGAGGCCCTAAGAGAACTAAAGGCATACTTTTCCTCGCCCCCTACTCGCCAAGGTAGAACCCGGCGAACGATTCTTGATATACCTGGTCGTATCGGACATCGCACTAAGCGCAATCTTGTTCCATGAAAACAAAGGTACGCAGTATCCAATCTATTACATTAGAAAAAACCCGGTCGATGCCGAAACGAGGTACCCCCACCTCTAAAAGCTGGCCCTAGCATTGGTCGTAGCTTCACAAAAGCTTAGACCCTATTTTCAATGTCATTCCATCTCGGCGCTCACGACCTTCCCCCTAAGAAACATCCCACATAAACCCGAGTTGTCGGGGAGATTGGCCAAGTGGGCCATCGAATTAAGCCAACATGATATAACATATCAGCCGCGAACAACGATAAAGTAACAGGTACTCTCCGTCTTTGTCGCCAATTTCAGAACCAAAATAATGCCTGAGGTCGAGCAGCTATCTTCTCGTACCACTCCCAAGTCACCCGACCTATAGGTCCTGTACACCGATGGAGCCTCTAACGCGTCAGGATCTGGACTGGGACTTGTACTCGAGGTTCCAACAGGAGTGGTCATCCGCCAGTCCATACGGTGTCCCGATATGACTAACAATGAGGCTCAGTACGAGGCCGTAATTGCATGACTGAGACTAGCTCTCAATATAGAGCACGGTGAGTCATCCTCCGATGTGACTCACAACTCGTCGTCAACCAAGTCACAAGGACTTTCCAAATCAAAGAACAGGGACTAAAAAAAAATATTAGGCAGAAATTCATAAGCTACTTCCCGAGTTCGACGAGTGTCAACTCGACCAGATACCTCGAGCACAAAACATCAAGGCAGACGACCTCGCCAAATCAGGGGCAACCACCAAAAACATAAGCGAAAAGGAAAACGTGGTCACCCTCCTCCATTCGTCAATAGACCAAATCGAGGTACACACTATAAACTTGACTTGGGACTGGCGCAACCGTATTATGTCATATTTGCAGGACGGAGTGCTCCTATCCGGAAAAAAAGAAGCCAAGAAGCTTCAAATGCAGGCGGCCAGACACAACATCATCAACCATGATTTGTACAAAATAATGTTTGGTTGTCCCTTGGCAAAATGCCTAGGACCAAACCAAACTAGGCGCGTCCTCGAAGAAGTACATAGAGGCCACTGTGGAGACCACACCGGCAATCAAGCCCTTGTTAGATGCCTCATACAGGCAGGCTACTACTGGCCTACCATGGAAAAGGAAGCCGCCGACTTCGTTAGAAAGTGCGAGCAATGCCAAAAATACGCTTCAATGATTCACCAAGCGGGCGAGCACCTCCACTCAGTCACATCGCCTTGGCCGTTGATCAAGTGGGTAATGGACATCGTCGGGCCTCTCCCAGCAAGACGAGGTAATGCACGATTTCTTTTGGTTTTTAATTGACTATTTTCCTAAGTGGGTAGAAGCAGGTGCATTCGCCCAAATACGTGAACGATAAGTTATCACCTTCATATGGAGGAACATCATATGCCGCTTCGGCATCCCCAAAGAAATAAGTTGTGACAACGGAACCCAATTCACCGGAAAGAAGACCACTGAATTCTTTGAGAAATGGCACATCAAGTGAATATTCTCCATGCCATATCATCCTACAGGCAACGGTCAGGCGGATTCCTCCAACAAAATAATATTGAACATCATGAAGAAGAAGCTTGAGGACGCCAACGGACTGTGGACGGAACTGCTACCGGAAGTGCTATGGGCATACCGCACCACGAAAAAAACAAGCACAGGAGAAACACCATATTCACTAGTCTATGGGACTGACGCAGTGATACCAGTCGAAGTCGGAGAACCAAGTTTGAGATACTCCAACGAGAGCGGACCAAGTAACGATGAGAGCAGAAAGCAAGACCTTGACGAAAAAGACGAGCGGAGAGACATGGCCTACATAAGAATGATAGCTCAAAAATAGCAAGCAGAACGGTACTACAACAAAAAAGCCAAAGTCAGGCCACTCAAGGTAGGGGACAATTTTCTCAAAGCCAAAACACAAGCGAGCAAAGACCCACAGGAAGACAAACTGGGAACCAATTGGGACGAGCCATACAAAATCATGGCGGCAGCAAACAAAGAGTCATTCCAACTAGAAACAATGGAGGGAAAGCTACTACCAAACAATTGGAACGTCGCTCACCTCAAATACTTCAACTTCTGTAGACGGACGTCCTCCATGTTGTACTATTTTTCCCTCACCCGAGTCTTGTCCCAACTGGGTTTTATAAGGGAGGTTTTTAATGGGGGGACGAAGAGGGCATCTCGAAGTTTAGGTATTGAATTCACCGCTCCGCCTATCGACTACTTCTCCAAGCCGAGCGGTGAAGGGACTAGATAGATTGGGACTTCTCAATTGTATATATGGGGAAAACAAAAATATTTAATATTCTCCAATGAATGAATAAACAAAGTAGTATGCGACACTCTTACACAACTCCACCAAATTTGCATATCATGCCAACGTAGAGAAAGCATATTCAATCTCGCTCGAATTAATCTACATTCGGCCTCGCTCGAATTAATCTACATTCGACCTCGCTCGAATTAATTTATATTCGACCTCGCTCGAATTAATATACATTCGACCTTGCTCGAATTAATTTATATTCAGCCGCTCTCGAATTAATCTACATTCGACCTTGCTCGAATCAATCTCCATTCGACCTCGCTCGAATTAACTCACATTCAACATCGCTCGAATCTACATTCAATCTCGTTCGAATTATTTTACATTCGACATCGCGCGAATCTACATTCGATCTCTCTCGAATTATATTCGACCTCGCTCGAATCAATCTAAATTCACCCTCGTTCGAGTTAACTTATGTTAAACCTCGCTGGAATTAACTTATATCTGATCTCGAATCAGTCTATATTCGACTTCGCCCAAGTCAACCTTACATGCAGTATGCTGAAAGTCAGGGACTTTCTCACAAGAGAAGACAACAACGAGAAAGGAAAAAGGAAAAAAGAAGAGCCGACAATACAAAGCAAAAAGACAATTGTTCTATTCCAATACATTTTACAAAGGGCTTGAGAGACACCCCCACAAAAAATAGCAAAACATAGAAAACCAAGTACAAAGGCTTCACGCCACATCATCCCCCCATCACCAACATCACCGGCATACTCATCATCATGCCAAGGCTCGTAGGCGAGCCCATCCAAGGCGTCTTCATCATCATATCCACCAAGCGTACCGGGGTTGTAACCACATGCGTCACGAGCTGCACGTGCCTTGACGCGAACATCCTCAAATTCTACCTCGAAAACCTTTCCAGCTGCCTTCAAAGACCTATATACGTCAAGTTGGGCCTCAACATGAACCCACATCTCATACAGCTCCTGTGACACATTGGGGTCAGCAGAAGTACAGGAAGTAGACGGTTGGGCCTGCTGTTGCTCCTTCTCGGCCTTTAGGGAGACAACTCGCTCATTTAGCTCAGACGGCTCTTCCTCTAAACCCTCAATACGCTCTTCTAACCTTGCCTCCTTGAGCGCTGAAGTCTCCGCTTCACTAGCTCTCTCAGACCTACAAACACGTTGGGTACCACCTAGAGCTGCAGCCTCCGCCACAACGACCATCCTGGTTTTCTCAGCTAGGCTCAGCCCTTCGACCTTAGCGCTTAACTCACCCCTCAAGTTGATGCCCCTAGCTTCGCTTAGCTCAAGCTAGACCTTTAGAGATGCCACATGCGCTTGAAGGTCCGCATTCTCAGCCATCACCCCCTTACTCACCTCGAGCTCATCCTCTTTGGACCTCAGCGTCCCACTCTAACACGCTACATCGACCGATGGATCTCATAAGCTCCTCATCTTTCTCCTTCAGTTCCTCATCCTTATTCTTAATCTCATCGCAAAACGCCTGAAATTGGTCGTCCTCGCCAACGATTTTGACCAGCGTTCGGTGCTTGGAGCGGTACTCTCTATACTTGGATTCCATCCTCTTGAAGAGAGACGTCCTCTGCTCTTCTCGCCAGTCATGCTCAGTCTCCAAGATGAGAGTCTAACATACAAAGGAAGGCAAGTCAACAAGAGTAAAAAGCACATATGAAATAGACAAACTTAGCGGGAGAGAAGTAAAACTTACTCGTAAGGCCATGCTCGATATACCGAAAGACAGGTCCGCATCTCTATGCGTCTGCGATGTCCTATGCTCGGCTTCCGTACACAAAGGAACAAAGGACAGTGCAACCCGTTCTAAGTCTACCAAGAGGTTATAGTTCACGGGGATGACTATGTGCCGATCATGACCCCTCGTCCTTATCTCCACGCGAGTAAACCTCTCCTAGAAAGCCTGTACCTCCTTAGGATTAATGTACGAGCCTGACTCATCGTCTTCCACAAGAACGACTCTATATTTCCCGCCCGCTGATGATGAGCCAACCTCGACAGCACGTGCAAGATTCCCTCTATCACGGACCCCTTCAACCTCGGATGTCATCTCCTCCATGAGGGTACCCAGCACATGAGCAGCCTCGATGTTTAGTAAAGGAGCCGACTCCACATCCAGGGCGATAAGCCCTTCCAGCTCAGCATCAACAACAATGGCCTTTTCGGTCTCCACCCTTCGTCTCTTCCTCGGTGACGCCTCCTCCTCGCCGTGAGACGAATCGTCAATTAGGTGCAAGATGGGATGAGAAGAGATCTCATCCGGCATAGCGACAACCCAAGGGGCAGAATCCCCCAACAACGGAGCTTGAGTCTGATCCCCTTGTACAGACTCGGCCAGTACGAATTGCATTTCGGTCGAAGCGATTGCTTGGCGTAATGTGGGTACCGGAGCTTTCGCCTTCTTGGAAACTCTCCGGCCTAGCACAAAAATACAATCACATTAAAGGACGGCGATGAACGGTGACAAGTTATTAAGTAAAACTAAGACTTACTGGACGAGGGCTTGGGCCCGAACCGCCTGTGAAAGGACGCCTAGCCGCGGATTCCCACAGTATGAGGTAAAATGCGAGTTACCCAATCTTCAATGTCGAAAACCAGGGAAGGTGGACGCCTCTCAGCTGAAAGCATAAAGCCATGAGCGAGTCGAGAACACAAAGAAAAAAAGAAAAGAAAAGAGAAAAATGGGGATAAGCAACATATGGCAAGTGATAGAAGACCCTTACGATTGAAGTTCCATTGCTTGGGGAACCCGGTCGGATCGTCCACTAAGTGCTCGGTTCTGATGAAGAAGTATTTACACCAGAACCGACGGTTTACCTTTTCATCCATCCCGGCCACCAATCCTTTAGTCCCACGATGCCGGAGATGAATCAACGTGCCTCTATAAAAAGTGGGAGATAAGAGGTGCAGCGGATGAAAGATAGAGACCTCGCAACCGGCCAACTCTGCGAACTTCGCCAGCATCAGAAAAACCTTATACAAGTATGAGGATAGTTGCGCCGGGCAGACGCTATAGAAACGACATAACTCCTCCGCTAATGGGTGTAGAGGAAGAGAATAACCCACCAAGAGCGGGTAGACGTAGAAAGTTCAATACCCAGGCCGGTGGGCTTGTATTATGTCGTTCCTTGCCAGGACAATATCAACGTAAGAAGGGATTCAAAATTTAGATCGGAGGGGGGGGGGGATATTTGACTCGACCCTGTTTCAGGGAGTATACCTGAACAGGAGTAAGGGTGGGTTCTTTAGGGAAGTCATTTCTGACCGAAGGATTTCGAAGGGACCACCTCCTCCACGGTTGGGAAGCTCTCACCTTCCTCAACCATGGGTTCATCGCCGCCGGAAGGTATGGCTACCGACAACGGGGTGGCGTCGAAGACCGTGTCAGAAGTATGAGGAGAATTTGTCATTTTTCGTAACGAAATGTGTACAATGGATCCAGAAAAAGAAAGTACCGACGGGAAAAGAAATCGGAAGCTGAAACTAAAACAACAGAAGAAAGTCAGAAACAAAAATCGGAGAAGAAGTTGAAGGATAAGAAAAATGCATATGAAATATGAGATGCTAAAGTTTCGGTAGTGGAACCCCCTCCTCTATTTAATGGGTATGGTGGGGCCTAAATATAGGCAATAGGTCATTAGTGACGCCAAAATCGAAGCAACAGAGGCACATGAAGCGACACATTGCATTGGGAAGATATGTAATGATGACGCACGTGGCCATGACATCATCATGCGTTAGTCACGCCAACCACGACCCTGGAGGTGACCGTCACCAGTTCAACCTCGATCGATTTGGGTCAGTCATCACGACTAAATTTCCTTTGAGCGGTTGCAAACAGAATCCGCTCATCGAGAACATCCAAGAGGACAACCTCAACAAGCGGAGGGACTAACTGTATTGGTCAAAATTTGGGCTGAACTTAATGACTGCAAATGGACGAGACGCGGTCGAGGTCGAAGCCGACGACGATTTTGTGGCGAAGAGTTACCTAGAGAAGGACCAGTGCCGAGGTCGTGTAGGGAGCGAATGACAACAATGGCTAAAATAAGTCTTAGAATAGCGGGAAAGAATATTCCATTGAATATTCCTTTAATTGTACTTTTTAGAATTTACTAGGAATATCTCCTATAAATAGGAAGAGATAAGGAACAAAAGAGGGTCTTCACTTTTCTAATAAGAACATACAGTAAAGGGTTGACTAAAAGGAATATACAAAAACTTGTCTTGTCCACTGATTCCATTGCTCAATATACATCTTTTATTCACAAGATCCAAGGATTCCTTGTCCAAATCTTCGTATTATATATCTCACGTTGTTGTCAGAAAGAGGAACCATCCAAGTCACCTAACATTTGGGTTGCAATTCCTTTTTATTACATTTAGTGCCATTATCATATTTACTGCATGTTTTCATTGTTACATTCATTGACAATCATTGAACATTTTACTTGGTATTCATTGATACTAGACACGGTTTTATCTCATCAATATATCTAAACTTTAGATCTAGTTGTTATTATGTTTAACTAGGATTCATCCACTATTTTTTCATAAGTAAGTTTAACAAAAAAGATTTAAAACTTTTTGGTAAAACATTATTATTTCTTAAGGAGAGTATATATAAATACCGTTTGAGATCTAACTGATTTTCTTTTTTCACACACGAGATGAAAAATAGATCAATTAACCTGAGAACTAGCTGTAGGACATACCATAAAACTATTTAACAAGTAAGATAAACTGTTAAATAATAAAACTTCAATTTTCTCTGCTTAGGTAAGATAAACTATTTAACACGTGTATCAATTTAAAAAATAGTATATAAAGAAAGAAAGAGACAAGAATGTGAAGGACATGACAGTAATTTCGAATTCCAAGGTTAACAAGTGTCGGCTGCTATCAGTTTATTTCCAAGAAATTCGTTAGAGACAACAATTGCTATAGGATAAAGGGAATTACAACTTAGTACGAAGTATTTCTATTTTAATTTCTCATTATAAGTAATAACTTTTTAAGAAAATGTTATTCTCAGATTACTAAATGTAGAGTATCTTCGAATTTGTTTCTTCTGTTTTCTGAATAAAATTAA
Organism: Nicotiana undulata; assembly: GCA_005239495.1. Lineage (NCBI taxonomy): Eukaryota > Viridiplantae > Streptophyta > Magnoliopsida > Solanales > Solanaceae > Nicotiana > Nicotiana undulata. The sequence goes on along the minus strand of ML249524.1, from coordinate 68,546 downwards.
TAACTTAAAAAAATAATTTAATAATATTTACTTTATAGGAAAGGTGTTTATATAAGTTAAATCCGTTTAATATTCTTGAATTGTGCAACAAACCGGACATGCACACTGTACGGACATTGAAGTGTAGAGTGAGAAAGAGCAAAAGTCTGTTTCTGTAAAACTCGTAAGTATCAAATACAGATGGCAGTCTCTCCTTGGTGTCGTACTCCATAATAACCCCTCTCTTTCTTACCCCCATCTTATTGCATATACTCTGTAGTAAACATTAATGTCTGTACATATATACTTCTTTGTGATCAACCCTTTCCTTTCACTTCCCCAGAAGTGTATGTCTTTTCCACTCTCCCCGATCTCCTAATCCCTTGTTTCTTCCTTTTTTTTTTGTTTTGATACTGTGAAAATTGAACAAGAGACACAAATAATGGAGCTGTACGGACGGTCTACCGGAAGTAACGGGTCACAATCCGATCATCAGTCAGAATGGGTTCCGGTGGAGCAGGAAACGGGTCTTGATGGTAGTTTTTTTTTTTCTTTTCAATTTTAAGAATTTACGGTTGTTATACTTTTTGGATTTTTTTCATATGTCTATATTGTGTGTACGTGTTTTTCTAGGGTTTTTGACAATGCTAATGTGGTTCCTTTGGAATAATGTAGAATCAATGCAGAGGTTGGGGTTATGGGGCAGGGAAATTTACCCGGAAAGGCCTGGTGTACCCGACTGCTCGTACTATATGAGAACCGGGTCATGTGGATACGGCACCAATTGCCGCTATAACCATCCTCGTGATCGCGCCTATGTAAGTTCCCTATAGTGCTTCAGCTGAGTCTCATATTTAGCTAATTTTCACTTGCCTAACTAATTTTTATTTTAGAAAGCCCACTATCCGGGGTCTTTTAGTTTGCAGTTTGAGGATTTAATATCTGCATAAAATTCAGCATTAATTTATATAATGCTTGATTACTACTCCTTCCACTCCACTTTAATTTATTTTTTAGCCTTTTTTATGGTCCACAATGTTTGATTTTTTCAGAAGGATTTTTTTCCAAAGTTGCCCGCCGAGTAAAGAGTCTTGGAGTATCTATTATATTTCCAATGAACAAACTAAAGAGATTAAAGGTTAATATAGTCAATTTCATTGTTAACTAATGTTAAACGGTGGATTCTTTTATTTTTATTTTTTATTTCTCACTTGGTATCCCGTACCCACATTGGGGCCCGACTAATCCGGATTCGCGCCGGAAAGTCTCACATTGGAGGTAAAGCGCTCCCTAACAAAGGCGACTCTATACCCTGGGGCTCGAACTCGAGACCTCTGGTTAAGGATGAAGGAGTACTTACCACTCCACCACAACCCTTGTTGGTAACGGTGAATTCCTTAATATGTGTGAAAACAACCAACAATCAATTAAATTGGACCGGAGGGAGTACTATTTTAGTTTTTATCATAAATAATATGTAATGCGGAAATTTACATTTTATTTTACGCAGAATAGTATGTGGAATAAGAATTGCGAGCATTAGTAATACATTGATTAAAAACACTAAAATGATATAACTGACCCTCATAATATGAGCACACTTTTAATTTGTTTTAAAAATTAAACATATATTTTAAGTTATATTATGCATACTAATTTTTAATATATCAAACTAAACATTCAATACGAAATAATTCTTGTGTTACATTCCTTGCATTATTAGTCTCTGCATTACTTGTCTCTAAGCCACATGACCACTAAATCCTTTACCATTTCACCACTTTCTTCGGTGGTCATGTTAAGCTAATTGTTCTCCTTTCTTGTATATCTATTGGAGCCTATGTTACCAAGGCGAATGTTAGTCGCACAGATCCTATGAGTTTTTCATTTGGAAGTCATAGTCGAGAATGAGTTCTTTCTCAATCCTGAGGCGGATCAAAGATTTTAGTTAGCATGTGTGTAGATTGCATCCACTCTTTCTTCGCTAGCATGGATGGGGGTAGAATTGAGCTACTTCCATTTGCTTAGTTGTTTTTCTGAATATGTTATATTTTTATGGACGGGCTGGTGTGAATGCCTACCTTTATTTGGCTGAGTGATTTTGTATTCAGGGTGGTAAGATGCAGTTGGAACGAGTTGAGTTCCCAGAAAGATTGGGAGAGCCAATGTGCCAGGTACTCTGTTTTCAGTGCTCGAGAGAGTGTTGAAGTTTGATCTTTTTGTTTCTTCTAAAGCTCAAAGTGTTCCGGTTTTCTGTTTTCCCTAATGTGGTATAGCATTTTTAACAATTTTGATTTCATTGCTGACTGCATATTGTTCATGCGCAGTATTATTTAAGAACAGGGACCTGTAAATTTGGTGCATCCTGCAAGTTCCACCACCCTAGGAGCTTGGGTGGATCCTTGAGCAATATACCTCTAAATACTTATGGATATCCATTACGCCCGGTAATTGTTTCATGGTTTTAAATGCCTACACTTATGTTAACTTTGCGCATTAGCATCTAATTTTCAACAACAACAGGGGGAAATTGAATGCTCCTATTATTTGAAAACGGGGCATTGCAAATTTGGTATAGCATGTAAATACCATCACCCTCAAACTGCTGGTATATCAGTGCCAGCACCTGCACGTCCATTTTATCCGACAATGCAGTCTCTTCCAGCTCCTCCGGAGGAATATAATAGTGCATCAACTGGTCTTAGAGTAGCAAGGCCTCCACTTTTACCCGGTTCATATGTAACTAGTGCTTATGGTCCGGTGCTGCTTCACCCAGGAGTGGTTACCATTCAGAACTGGAGCCCTTACTCAGTAATACTAAGATCTCCTCTCTATCAACCTTCTACAATGATGTAATTTCTTTTCTAATGCTGTGATTAATTTACTCGTTGCAGGGACCAGTAAGTCCTGCACTATCTCCCGGTGCTCAACCATCCGCTGGGGTGACGTCTATCTATGGGATATCACAGCTAACATCTTCTACAAATTCCTTTGCTGGGCCTTACTCCCCATTACACTCGGCTGCTAGCCCTTCGAGCAAAACACAAAAGGAAAAGAGTTTTCCAGAGAGACCTGGTCAACCCACATGTCAGTACTACATGAAAACTGGGGATTGTAAATTTGGATCATCTTGTAGGTATCACCATCCACCTGACTGGATTGCGTCAAAGACAAATTGTGTTATCAGCCCCTTAGGCCTTCCTTTACGTCCGGTATGATATTTTTTCTTCTTTCTGCCCTTTGTTTGATTTGACATGACAATTTAGAATCTAATCTTGGTAAATAAGTACACTTTCCCTTTGAGATTCTTGCCTATTGCATGATAGTGTTATTGAAGTGAATATATGCTAGACTTTGAGGTTCCTTATTGTGAATCTGAGCAAAAGTTGAAACAATTAAGAAGGGAGAAATGTGGAGGAAGAGATATTTTCATGTGATTGTAGTCTTGCTTAAATTTTGAGCTCACGTGTTATAAACTTGTGACTGATGAAGTTGCATTAGCTGTCTCCTGCCTTCATTTTGATTATTGCAGGTTCACCATTATGTCTTCATTGACTCAAAAGCATGAATCAAGAAGGTGTTTGGATTTTTGTGTATTTATTGAATTGCTGTAACATCCTCATCCAATAGACTTCTTGAGGTACCAATGTCTTTGAAGAGGAGGATCTCCTAGTCTGGTTCCTCTTACTGTTTAAAAAGTCCCATGCAGTTGTCCGGAGACTTCTGTGACCTTAGTGAAGGGGTTGTAGATATGTCAAGAGGTAAATTAGGGTTTGCCATGAGATTATCATGTTTGTTCATGACCTGAACTTATTTCTTTGTAGGATCTCATCATTTATTGAACTATATGTAGTCATACAAAAATGTCTCCATTTAACGTGAAAATTAATGGATGTGCAATATGCTGTTCATCAATGAGGAAATTTGCATGTTCATTGTGCTTTATTGTCTATTCTTGTTGGCAATTGGCGGCAGATGTTTCTTGAGTCCAGTTCTGTCCTAGACTTCTAAGAGCGGCGCGCCTGAATGCTTTGTTTATTTGAGAAATTTCTTTTGTGCGTAGTAGTTTATAATTTCTAAGTTAAGAGAGGTAAAATCTCATAATTCCTCTCTTCCTAGCATGCTTTTGCTAGTCATTTCCAAAGAATTATTTGGAACTATTAATTGAACTGGGAGGGAGATAGCATCTTGTGTTTCCAACTACCCTCATTATAATCACACACGTATGGAACTGTTCACACTGAACTTCCTTTGCAGTTGAGTTTTCACGATGTCAATACTTTTCTCTATTTTTAGGGGAGACGGAGTCAGCTGAATGCTGCTGTTTCTTTACCCATGTAAAAAAGAGATGGTTTATATTCTGTCGTGTTTGTCTGGAAAATGGTCTTGGTTGCCTGTCTCTGAAAGTATTTTCTTGTAAATCTTCATGTTTGAGTGTTCCACTGATGTACATTTTATAAAGCAGGGGGTGCAGCCTTGTTCCTTTTATCTACTGAAAGGATTCTGCAAGTTTGGTCGCGATTGTAAATTTGATCATCCTATGGGGACAGTACAATATAGTTCATCAGCTTCTTCTCTTCCTGAGCTGCCAATTGCTCCCTACATGCTGAGATCTTCCTTTGCTTTCGCTCCCACTTTGCTGCCGGAGTTACAGGCTGGATTTGTTTCAGGGTCAAAGGTGGACACTGCCTCTTTATCTAGACCATCTTCTTCATTGAAAGTACAATTGGTAGAGTTAACCTAATACTTTCTTAGTCTGGTCCTCTGCTCTCCAAAATGCAGTTATGTCGGGGAACTGGATATTGAATTTAAAGTAAACTCGAAGCACTATGTATTATTCTTCCCTTGCTATTTTGTCTGTATACTGTCAGTGGAGAGCTTAATGTTGCTCAAAGTCAGGAATTGAAGTGTGTTTCATCATCTCCGTTTATCAATGTTTGGCATGATGTTCCCATTCGTTGAGATTGAAGGGGAAATCGATTCTATGAAGTAATAAGCCATATCTGCAGTTCCTTTTTTTGAATTTTATTATCGTCACGAGACTGCAAGTTTTCTATGTTTGCTAGGATTGCCCTGCCAATTGGAAGTTTCTTGTTTTCTTCTTTCCTTTATTTTGAAGTTTCAACGTTGTTGACTGACAACAGTTGTGACTATGGTAGGGCAATAAGCTCTGCTCTTCTGCAAACCCTACTCTAATCAAAAGAAATAAATACCCCTATTGACTATGGTAGGGCAACAGTTGTGACCATGGTAGGGAGAATTGCGCTTTTCTGAAGCGCAGTTGCAGTACATTTTGGAACCTTGCAAATTATGGTCAACAGAGAAAGCGAGCTTCATGCTGATTCCATTAACATGGCTTAAGAACATGTGGTTGTAGGCTGTGGCGGACCCAGAATTTTGTACAAACAGGTTCAATTTTATAACTTTAGTCGTAAAATATTAATTGTCAGGTGGGTTCAAATAAAATATTTATACAAAATTTACGCAGCGTTAATCCTAATTTCTTCATATATACAATATTATTTTTTGACAAAGCCCGCCTTGCCACCATGTGCGTCCGCCACTGATTGTAGGGCTAGATAGTATCTTTCCTAAGGCGCATAGCCGGATTCGGGATTTAAATTTGATGGGTTAAAACTTTTAAGATTCTCAACATTAAATTCATTATATTATTAAAATTATGGGTTCAGATCTAATATATGTTGAGATTTTACTAAATTTTACGTATATATGTATACTCTGTGTCGAAAGTTATGGATTTAGTTGAACACGTAGCCATAAGACTACATCCGCCCCTGCTGAGGCGCCCAGTTGACATTTATGTTATCATGATCTGCATTTTTCTCTTAAAGCCATCTAGGAACCCAAAGATCAGCAAGATCTAATATAACGTCAGAGAAATGGCCAGCATAAATGTTGCAGCCAAGGGCTAGTCAATCTAATTGCTGCATAGCACATAATTTAGCAAACAAAATGGAAACACGAGTGCTTGTTTTAACCCAAGTTAACAGAAGAAGAAAAATACTTCTTGCAATATCTTGCGAAAGCAATGTTAGACTATTGTCTGTTGAATCATGCCAACGAGGAAGTGTCCAACGCTAGATGAGTGTATAAGCGACAACATGATTAGCTGATATTACTCAGTTTTTTTCTGATCGACGAGCAATTGATGGAATGAGTAATGGGGTTTGGATTATTAGTTTCATCGTAGGAGACAAATGCAAACAGCTGTATCCTGAATAGCCTAGAGATGAATTCATCAAGAGTCACCAGGGCTGGAAATGTCACAAAAGTTCCTACACAGAAAGACTTTGAAAACTTGTAGCTAGGTGTGTTCCTTATGGCACAGGTGATACTGAGTAGCCATCAAACTCCTGAGCAGACTAACAATAACTATTGTCTTTTGACAAGTTGCATGCAATAAATATTAAATGAGTATAATAAGAAATATTGGAAAAGACCAATAATATCTCAAACCACAATGGAGATAAGAATTACAAAGCCAAATCTGAAGCCTTGAAACAAAAGGGGAGGAAGAAGTCCAACTGAAGTTGTCCTGAGTGACAACCTCAAGAAAGAAAGACATTGTGATTCCATTTTGACATTGTTCAACAAGAAGCTTAAGATTAAGCATTATTTTGATCTTTAATTCTTGTGGATGGATCATGTAAAACCAGATTTATGTCTACTGAAAGCACAATTCCCTGTTTTTGATGGACATCCGGCAAGGTACTTCCGTTTTATTTCCTTAAGAAGTTTAAAAACACAATAAGTGCTTTGATAGTGGTATTTCTTTAAGGGGTCGTATGATTGGGAAACAAGTTCTCCTAGGATTAATTATCCCACGATTAGTTATCCCACCATCCCATAGGGATAATAATAACACTACAATCCCAGAACTAATGATCCCTATCCATCGTACCAAACGAGCTCTAAGAGTGTAGGCACAATATGCAAATTAATTATCCCTTAATCTCTCGTACTAAACGAGTCATAAGAGTGTACACAATATGCAATAAGTGCAAACTACATGATGCTAAAAAACACTCACACTTGTTTATATACCTTTAAAGTAAAAGTTTGAGTGAGTATCTTCTTTCAAGGTTACAATCAAAACGCAAAGCAAGAACTTCACTCAACACATCAACATCCACCAAAATCAGCAATGTGAAAAACTATATACTCTTTCTTATTCACATTAGAGTAGAGCATCAAGAAACCGAATGGCGCCTTCTCTTCTGAAAAAGTAACCGGCTTTCTGAGTTAGCTTTCCCTCCTATTGGTTTTAAATCTCTTATTCGGAACAGTGCATTGAGCTTGCTTAATTTCTTTGTGAATGACTTGAATAACTTATTGGCTGGATGTGACTTTACTAGCTCCTGTTTCATGGAAACATGATCTTTCTCTAAATCTGTAAGCCTCATTCTCATTCTTGCAACCTCGAGCTTCAGTTCTCTATTTTCTCTTCTGACTGATGCGTAGTTATCTCTCGGAGAGATGCATCCGCTTCCTGCTCCGCTGCCTGAACGCTGAGGGAACTGATTATTCATGCCAAAGAATTGATTATGTCCCCCGTTCATTGCATTTCTCAGCCTGATTTGTTCAAAGTATAGCACTTGGACCGCCATTTGCACAGGCAACCGTTCATTTTGTGCTGCATGACTGCAAGCTTCTTGTGATAGTTTCTGGCAATCAATAGTTTTACAGAGTCGATAGCGTTCAGAATCCTTAATGTTGGGATGAACCTGCCATGAGAAAATGTCATGCATTCTATTAAAACACATTTGGCCGATCAGCCAAAAATAATTACATCCGCTAGCCAAATATACGAAAAATATACATTAATCATTCATAAAATATGTAAATTATACATTAACATACAAAAATATACATTTTGTCGGCTATTACTTTTGAGAGAGGCTATAATGTGTAGTTTTCCCATTGTTAAACTACTCATATGAGAAATACTGATTGTTTTGAACAGGTGAGTGGGATAATGTGGATGAGGTTAAGCAGCTTACCTTGAGGAAAATATCTACAGCTCGATATAATCCATCATAAACTAGACGGGCGTGGTCTGGAAGTAACTCAGCCAGTGCTATATACTTCGATGGCGTGAGGTTAGAATCGAGTGCAACTTCTGCTAGATAATTGTCCAATAACTTTGACACCTTAACTATTGAGCTATGTTTGGGAGATCCAGGACTATCAAAGTCGTAAACCATTTCGCTTTCATCTCTTAATGTGTTGTCCTCTTCATCGTCCTCATCCAAATTCAAGAAAAATGAAAAGATCCTCAAGATAGAATCTATATCGTAGAGAGGGCTGTGGTTGTTCCCATGTGGATTTGCAGGTATGAGAATATCTTCTAGAATTGCCTGATCTAGCTGCAGACCGATGCGCCTCTCTAGATCAGATCTGCAACAAGTGGATGCTGATGCTGCTATTGCAGATTTTAACAAACTTGAAAGAAAAGCCATGGGGACTGTACTTTTCCTGGATTGTGTTGGTAATAAGCTAGCTATTGTTTCGACGATAACCCTTTGCCTTTTCTGCAAATCCAAATCCAAGAAACTTCCTTTAACCAAATGAGGATCCTTGATGAAAAGTCCCTGAAGTGAATTTTGGGCATAATTTATCAAAATTCTGCTGATAATGTCTTGTTTAAGACCCTTTGACTTCAGTGCAGATACAACTCTCCCGAAAAAATCTAGATTTAGCACGGTCAATGATTTTCCCCACCAGTCTGTTGGTGTCTCAGAATCAAGGCTTTGAACAGGTTTGGGTGGGAAGTTATGCTCCAGCTTTGACAAACCAGATGTTAGTTGCTCTTTACAAGCATTGTTTGCAATTGCATTGATTAATCGACTAACGAGATTGACTTCTTCAGATACCGGTAGTAGTGTTTCACAGCGATGAAGAACAGATATCGAGTTGGATATGCTTGGGAATACTGTATCTTTAAGGAATACTTCAGTACGAATTTCCAGGTTTTTCTCGGAGATGTCTTCGTTCATTTCCATGAACTTGGATGCACATCTTAGCATTGCCACGTTTGGTATGGTAATCTCAACGTTCACGCCATAACAAAACTTAGCAGCAAGTTCAAATGCATCAGATCCGCCAGGAAGACCGGTAAGATTGAGTCTTGAAATCTTTGTATCCTTTGCCTCTAGCAGCAGCTTTCTAATTCTTCCGCTTCGGGAAACTAGAGGAAACTGCAAATAGTGTGATATTAGCAATCACATTAGAAATATTTCCAAGGTATTCTTCCTTCTTTTTTCTTAATTTTAACAGGAAGCACACAACTTAGTCTAAGATCTACTACATTGAAACAACTTCAGCTGTTGTTTCTGACCTTCAGACTGATGCTTAAGTCTGTTTTTACATCTGCCATTTGACCTTTCTTTTCCCTCCCTATTTTGACACCATGAAATAAATTCCGTGCTGACACGACTGTCTTAATATCAGTTGCCTACTTATAACCTACGTTGCACGGACTCTCGAAAATGCTGCCGCACCCGTGTCGGATTCTCCAAAAATACACTGCTTTTGGAGAATCCGACACGCACCTGGCGATATTTTCAGAGAGTCCAATCAACATAGCTTATAAGAGCTAACTTATAAATCATTTTCAAGCTACTTTAGACAACCATTTCTTTGCAAAATTTATGCTTTTGATAGACTTAAGCAATCCAATTTTGAAAAGATTGGTAGATCAAAATACACTAGAAGAAGAATGATCTAAAACTTCATATTTGTACCTTGTGAAGAGCAAAACTGGCAGCTCCTACTTCTATTGTAAGATCACTAGAAACATCAGATATTGGCCTGCAATAGAATATATGGTCGATGATTAAAAGTCGGAAACAGGAAATGTGTCGAGAAAAAACATATAATAAACTTCTCTGTTTATATTTTTAGCCTCATGGTGCAACTTACATCTCAACACTGTAATGCTGTATATGTGGAACCTTAAAGCTATCTAAACTCAAGCGGATGAAACCTTAATGGTTCGGGGAGAATATGTTATCGTGCTCTAGCGCTTGTACATACGGCCACAATTTACGACCAAAATTATCACAGGACACTATGAGTGGAAAAGTTCAAAACCAATATCTTGAATAGATACAAAGATTACTCAAATGTGTTTAGATCCAACATAGCAAGTGGTAGTCATTTTCTGGTTTCTTTGACATTTGTTCCTGGTTGTGATTTATGTTTGGTCTGTAGTAATCTAACAGATAATTGCAGGAGTCATCTGTACTTGGTAGAGGCCCCTCATAAGATACATATGTTGAAAACTAGGGAAAAAATTATAGCTGTCTACAGCATTAACAACACATGTTGAAACTAGAAAAATGAACACATTGGAGTCAGGGCCACTATCATCTGGTGTAAGATGTTAAAAAGTCAGATATTTGATTTGTCATTTTCAATGATTGCACCTTAGAAACTACTCATGTATAGTCATTCTCTGCTGTTTCCTTTTCTATTTACTTTAGGATCTGATAGAAACTTCAGATTTTAAGGTAAGTTCCATCACAATCAATTTCTAAAGCATTGCCATTTTCTCTTAGTCAGCACCTGAATATGGTCTGTCATAAATGCTGGAAGCTAAAATCTGTCCAATCACAAGTACCCAACTCACAAGAATTCATCAATGTTTATAAAAAGCATTAATTGATACATCATCAAAATGGTAAGTATTCTGCCTGATAGTACTGTTAATGTATATAACTTAAATTCTTTCAGAAAAATGTGACAGAGATGGAAATAATTGAAAAGGTGAGCATGAAAATACCATTCAGTAATATGTCTGGCACTAGAACTTGGACGAAAAGACCTCTTCCCAGATATGCTTGGCTTCAGTTCAGAAACAGTGACAACTCCCATCTTTTCTCAGCAAAATCTCAACTTCCCCAAAACCATTAACAAATCACTATGCTTTTTAAGGACCCATAATTACTCATAAATTAACCTCAACTTTATTTGCTGGCATGTTCTCTCTGTGTGTGTGTGTGAAGGGAGAGTAGCTAGAAAGGCAGAAAGCTGGAGTAAAGAAAAGATCCACAAGAAACCATGCAGGAGGGTTAGAGTTAAAAACATGAAATTGAAGTTATATACAATCATTTTATAGTACTATATATCACTTTTAACTTATTACCATATGGCACGTAGTTCAACGAAATTCAATAATTTCCACGTGTGAAAAATCACTTTCATATTTTAAAAATTATATTAAATTTTGATCTCATATTTCAAAAGTGTAATGGTTTTCGTTAGTGAGAAACTAAAGACTAAAATTCTGCATTTGCTTCTGAGTGTGAGAAATACTTTATTTCTCAAGTCATGACATTAGCCTTGAAATACTGACAATTTAGGGAGTGATTTTAATTTTCTTGTCTGGTAAAAAGTCAAGAACATGTTGCTACACTTGGTGCTACTTTACGGTGAAAGGTGGGAAGAGTGGCTTTTTTTGTAATTTTGTTTTCTTAGAGATGGCTGGATTCCCGAATGTTTGCAATGCTTTTAGGGTTTGTAATCATGCCTAGTGAAAGCTACATCTCTTAAAAGATTAATCTTTTTAAATACCAACTTAATTAATCATGCCTAAAGCTCATTAAAGTAGGAAAAAAAGGCAAGATTAGTTGGCTACATTGTGCTTTTTATGGGCAGAACTACAGTCTATAGGGTAATTATAATATGCAACACCTAGTGATAACTGATAAGAAAGGGAAATCATAGACGAAGAGACATGTAGACACTCACAAGGCTACTGTGGGAAAAAATCGGAAATAAAATATGAATAAAAACACGTTTATAAGTCCGGAAAAATTGCAGCATAATATGCTGGAGTTTGAAACTTTTACATATGAGATTCCGACATAATATGCTTAAATTTCATAATGTGCTGGAGTTTCAAAATAATATTCTGGAAATTTATACGCAATAGCTCCATAATCCAGCATATTATGCCGGAACTTTCCGTGTTTCAGCTAGTCTTTTTATTCAGATTCTATTTTTGTATAAAATAGTATCTATTTTTTGATGACTCTGTAAACATTGACTGGAATATTATTCTATTACCAGTTCAAAAATTAGTTAGTCCATGCTATCTTCACGGCTAGGCGAATAAATATGCAGACTTTATGGCAAATGAAGTTCACTGTGTCGTACCACAATTCTCGTTATGGATTTAGACATCGGTAACTTCATTTGAAACAAAGTTAAAAATATTTAGAACTACCAAAAATTATTAAATGAATTGTAAACAATCGTAATAAAAAATCATGTGACTTCGTAAATACTAATGTTGTTATTGTTGTGGTGATGGATAGAATATTATTTTTAGCATTTTAAAACTATTGTTCATTATTTACCAAGAAATTGGAAAAAAAAAAAAAAAATTCTTTTTCCTTTGTGACTACTGGGCCATTGGATACGTGCACGCGTCATTGTGTAATCTGTCCCTCCTAATTCCTAAATGCTATTATTACTACTCGAAAAGTTGAACAATATTTCACTAATATATTTTCTATCATTAATAGCATTTTCATGTGAATTTTAAAGGTTGTAAATTTTCTTTCAATAAATTACGAACCTGATTCCAGATTCACACAACAAAGTAGATATTTTGACCTGTACGTTCTAAATTTCATCATTATATTTGAGATGAAAGTGTAATATTTAGTGGAAATGCACTGCTGGGATCAATCATGCCATGGCCCATTTGAGTGTTTACTCAAAAATTAAAAATGCTATGGGGGCAATGATATATAATGACCCCATCAATACCACATTCTTAACAATTTAATTTATTTTATTGACGATATAAAAAATATTTATATAAAAAAAAAATTGGTAAGTCGCCTACTATAACAAGTTGAACTATATTGAAAAAAATTAGATGTATATAACTTAATTTTAATTTTTAAATTTGGTGCTGGGAAAGGCTAGCTGTAGTTACCTGGTTGGGATCATATGATCAGATCTGCAAATAGTATAGGTTTAGGGAATTGCACAGCTGCCCTTTTTCTTTTCTAGACTTGTGTTTTTTTACTATAAAATTGTATTTTAAGGTTGTCTAGGACCACATTGCATGCTTTCTTCAAACAAGGAAGCAAATCAAAGATTATTCCTCAAGTTTCTTTGGCAAAAAAAATGTTATAGCAGCTTTTATGAATCAGCATGACATATTTACTCTGCCATTATTAGACCAAATTGGAGCTCAGATCTCTAAGTTTGCATTTTCAATGTCCATGTACATATGAATCTCTTTCATCTTTTATGGTTTAATGTTACTCCCTCCGGTTCAAAATATGTGATTTTTTTGGTTGTTTTGACACATATTATTTTTAACATTAATTAACAATGAAATTGACAATATTAACATTTATTATCTCTTCACATGAACACTCCTAACACATACTCCAACATTATTTACTCCAAGGGCAATGTAGGAAAAAAATAATTAATTCATTCTTGAAAACGGGAAGAATCACTTATTGTGGAGGGAGTAATATTCAATTAGTTATTACTAGTGTTGTAGCATAGAATATCAACGTGTAATCTATCCAAATTAGTAAAATACCACAAATTAATTGCATTTGCTCTAAAATATTCGACGCTTTAGAAAATAAAAGTCATTATTTTCGAAAAAAAATATGTATAACCTACTCGAGAGAACATGAAGAAATCTGTGATTGTTTAGTCAAATAGGAAACTTGCTTATATATAGTTATAGTAATTTATAAATATTTTGTCAAAACTTGAATGTTAATTTCTTCTATAGAAGACTTCAACATTTTCCAATTTTATTTTCTTCTGCTTGCCAGGTATTGGGTAGATAATTAATTAAGAGCATGCAAGAGCAGCCAAAAGGGATCTATCAAATAATGTTTAATTAGGTCCACAAAAAATTTAATTTGTATAATTGGAACAAAGGATGAAATGCTCGTGGCTACAATGATGGCGTACACAAAACATAGAACCCCACAAAAACATACTCAAAGAAGTAAACAAAACAAAGGAAATCCAGGAAACAACCAAATAATACTGCTGCATGGCCTTTTACTAAAATACATCTAATTAGGTTTTACTTGTTCTAATCAAGTCCTTAATGTGTGATCCAACGGAATCTCCACCTTCTATGTATGCTAATAAGAGCTTCAAAATCAGATCTTTCAGAAACTTTAAATTATTAGAATACTTCTTTAAATGTAATAAGATATATATCAAAATATAAATTAGTTAATTTAAAAAGTTGTAATTTCTTGATCCGTTCTTTACATAATTGCTTACTTCTAGAACATTGAATCAATTCTTTTTTCATGCGAATATTGCATGTTTCATGTATTGTGTGTTTGGCCAAACATACTTGACGAATTTATCCTTTTGGCTACATTATATTATAATAGAGCCAAAAAGTGTCTGCATAATATGTGAATCTCAACTATGTCTTATAAAGGTCTTCATTTTTTTTTCCATTCCAATATGAACTTCGCTTACGGTGATACGTGAACGTCTTCTTAGAAGCTTGTCAGCCTAGAAGCCTGTCAATCATTTTCTTTGACCAGCATGCCCTCATAAGCCCGCCCTTTGTCATGAACGTCACAACATGGTCCACTATGATGTAAGAATGAGGATATTTTACCTTTCCGTTCTAATTACTATCTTAACCGTTGTGGAAAAATGTTTGACGTTAAAAAGTATAAAACTTTTTGTTAAATTAATTAAATAAAAAGGTGAAGGGTAAATCCTAGTTAAATATAATAAGTCCTATATCTAACATGTGTTTGTATAAGTAATGTAGAATGGCATTTAAACCAATTTAATGTTGATGGTATTAAATGATACTATTATGAATGAGTGGAAGAACAATGACGAGCAATAACTATAATAAATAGCACTAAATGTAAATAGAGAGAATGATTCACCCAAATATTGAATGAGGTGGATGATTCTTCTTTCTGATAGCGATACAAGACAAATGGATATGAAATATATGAGGTTTTCTCGGATCTGATGCGAGAAAAGGTGGGATAAACAACAAATCAAATCATTATGGAAAGGTAATATTTTGTATTCTTGCTTTTGGGTCAACTTTTCATGAGAGTTCTTATCAAATCGAATATTACATGCCTTTTGCCCTATCTCTTCTACTATTTATATGGGATACTCCAAAAAACCCTAAAAATGTACAACAGAAGGAATATTCAATAGAATATTCTCTTTGAAAGTTCCAAAGCTACACTAGACGTTATTTATTCCTTTTCCTACTGCTCGACCTTGGCCCTAATGGCTTACTCGGCGGCTCAATATTGTCGACCCCTGGTCGACCTCGACCTAGTCGCCCATGATGAGTCACAGTTCTCACACTTGGTCACCTCTTCATGCCGAATTTTCTTAGTCGGATTTTGACCTATACAGTTAGTCCCTCCGCTTATCGATGTCGTCTTTTGGTCGACCTCAATGGGAGGACTTCATCAATCGCAATTCTCGAGAAATTTGGACGAGGAGGTCGAGTAATGGTGATCGCTGCCGAGATCACTACTAGAAAATGGCTATTTTTTTACTGCAAAAATGGACAGAAAACGCTAATTTCCGAGTATATTCAGACCGAAATGTCGTAGTCGCAAAATAGTTGGTCTAAAATAGTTTGCGACCAAATTCGTTCGTAATTTGCGACTACAGCAGTCGAAAAGTCTAAATAGAAAAACGACTAATAAATGTGGTCAATTTTCCGACTGACGCGGCCACAAACAATTTAAATTAAATTTTAATTTTATATTAACTTTCCCACTACTTCGGTCGCAAACGGTATACATAATTATAATATTATTTAATTTTATTTGAGTTTTTCCACTATCGTGGTCGCAAATCTAATTTAAAATTATTTATTTATTTATATTTTCGACTACCGTGGTCGCAAATCTCATTTAAAATTATTTATTTATTTATATTTCCGACTAGAGTAGTCGCATATGTTCCTGAATTTGGAACATTTTGAAGCATTTTGCGAATACTATGGTCGAAAATCAGTCGGAAAACTGGAAATTTTTTGCCAAATTCCAGCTCTTTTAAATCAGTACCTCCTGCCAATTCAAATATACATCAACCAATTAATCCATCATGCCAACCAATTATTCCACAATGCTAACCAATCAATCCGTTATTTCCACCGACCAATCCACCATTGCAAATAATCAAATCCATAAAATGCAAAACATAAGTATTTGTAACTGACATCCAAAAAGAATTAAACATTCTAGTAACATTCAATCTAGTCTAAAACATTACAATCATATTCAAGTGTAAATATTACCAAGTCTAAACATCCAACTACAACAAATAATAATGTCTCAAACATCAAAATCATAACAAACTAAAACTCATTATCCCCGCCATCCTCGCAATTCAAAGGATCAAATGGACGTCCGCTCATAAATTTTCTACAATTTGTTAAAATTTGTGCGATCTTCTTTCCGTTCCTCCTTCAACTCTTCTACTTCTTTTCGTAATGCTTCCACCTCTTCGTGATCTTGCGAATAACTCGCATCACCAGACAACAATGTCGTAGAACGACCTACGAAATATTGTGATTCAAGACCGTATGTTCTACCTTTCTTTGCGCCACCAACCACGTGCGTCCATATTGAAGCTACATCATTGACTGACACTTGGGTTGAGCTACCATCCTCGAAATCGGGTTGACTTTGATGCCATTCCTCAAAACGTTGCTGATAGGATAGCTTCCTGAAATAAGGGTAGTTTCAATAACTAAATCAAGAATCCAACTTGTAATAAACACTTGGGACTAGCTTAATTTATCTTGTCTGTAAAAGGCGCTACAACAACTTAAGGGAATAAACCCATTGGGAAATATTACAACAAAAGCTGAGAAGGGAAGCAGAATAAATAAATTTTATTTTTCCTCAAACACAAAAAACTACCATCTTTGTTATTATATAAGGAAAACCCAGAAGACACTAAATTGCATGAAATTGATAAAAATTGACCAAAAACTTGGAATAAGACATACCCAATTTCAACAATTAAAGAATCAACATGAAAATGTAAAAAAGACAACAAGCTTTATAGTGTCAACAACTGAATTAAGTAGAGCTAAATGAGAGCAGAATAATTAAGTTATTTTTTCTCAACACGTAAAAGCTACAAGCTTTATTCCTTTATAAGGAAAACCCAGAAGCTAAAACACACAAATTTGCATAAAATTGACACAAATTGACCAAGAAACTAGAAATGTGATACACCCAATTTATACAATTCAAGAACTAACATGAAAATGTAAGAAAACATCAAGCTTTTCTATGGTAAAATACTGAATCAGACTAAGTGTTATCCTAATAAAAAACCAAAAGACGAAACTAGAGAATCTTGTAGTTAGGATCTTACATATGTCCTCGCAGCACGTGGCTCAACCCATTCTCTTGTCCCATCTTTTTTTTTTCATTTGTTCGTCCTCAAAGACCTCAGAATAAGTAAAAAATCTCTCTTTTTCCTTTTCCTGCAAAAAAAAAAAGTTAGATAAAGTTCAATTGCATCTAGTTAAAATCAAAACAAATATAATAAGAAAGTTACCATTCTCCTTCGATGGGTCTCCATACTAATTGAACCCCCAGTGTGCAATGAGCCACCCATATTAGAAGTTCGGGTAACCTTTGCAGCATTGCTCCTCTTCTTAAATTCTTCAGAAGCCCATATCACATCAAGTCTATCCCATATGTCTTTTAGTATCCAACCGGACATCTTGTCGTCGAGTCGAGCTTTATAAAGGAGATTTTTAAGCAGATAAGTAGTTTTTTTCTCTAAATTATGACTTATTTGCTGATGATATTTGGTAAGCCATGTACACCTTGTCTACAAATAATTTAAAATATTAGATGAAATAAGGGTAGTTTGATAAATAATACAAAATATATTGATTTGTACCCTAAATTGATTCCACATCTGATTTCTGTAGTATATCTGACCACTTACTCCAAACATCTCGATAAAATTCTTTAACACAATCCACAATCACCTTCGTAGATTCATTGGAGGGAATAAACCTGCATTAAAATTAACATATATTAAAAATATATTCAACAATTCAAAGAATAATAAAGTAATTGCTTACCCAGTAGTCCCATCAGGAATGATAATCAGTTTGTGAATAGAATCATATGATACAATCTCTTCAAAAGTCTGAGTTTGTGTATCATCGGGAGCATGTGTAGATGTATCAATGGATGGGGATGACGGTATGGTAGTGTCACGCCCCGAACCTGGGCCTGGACGTAACACGACACTCGGTGCCTGACTATATATGACCGAGCGAACCAACTGGCTGGATGAATCAATATGTGATATCATAACATACTGAATGCAGAAGATAAACTAAACATGTTGATATACTGGAAGTATGGATGATATAAATCAAAGTGCGGTAACACAAATACAATTCTGAAACATATTTATAGCCGACATGGCTTAATATGAAAAGCATGTGACACTGTCTAACTGTTACTCTAGTCTATGAAGCCTCTAATGAAGTACAGAAAATACTGACTGTCTGAAAATACTTAAGACTGTAAGGTAATGATAATGCCCCGAAAGAACTAGGGATCACCAAATAGCTGGTACGAGAATCCTAGCGCTCTTAATCATCAACCTGTAAATCATTACCTATATCGTGAGATGCAGGCCTGGGGCAAAAGGGACGTTAGTACATTTGAATTGCACTGGTATGTAAAACAACTGAAGAAAGAATTATAAATGCTGAAACTGAAACTAAGCTGATAACTGAAAATTAATAATTGATAACTGAAATGATAACTATTGAAATTTAAAATGAAATGATAACTGAACTGATAACTGATAACTGATAACTGAAATGATAACTAATAACTGATAACTGAACTGAAAGGAAGTAAGGATATGAATACTCTCTCTTCGGAATGATGAACAACTTGTTTATCTGAATATTAAATTGCGGCCTCAGGCCTAATATATATATATATATATATATGCACAAACTGCGGCCTCGAACCCAAGTATACGTATACATAACTGCGACCTCAGGTCCAAAAATGCATAAAGCATAAACTGCGGCCTCATGCCCAAACATGCATAAAGCATAAACTACAGCCTCAGGACCAAGTATGCATAAAGCATATAAACTACGACCTCAGGCCCAAATACAGGTGTTCAACATTCAGGCATTTAAAATCAGGAACTGAGACTCATACTGCAATACATGATACTGAAAGACTGAATCACTCTGAGTTACATAGTACCGGAATATTGAATAAGACTAGACACAGATTATGAACACTGAAACTTCAACTGCTTATGAAATGCTGAGTAAGTTGTACTGAGACTCAGGGATATCAAACGCAAGTCTATATTGAATATGAGCTGAGCTCACAACGTTCAGAATGAAAGTCATGAACGAGTTATGAAGCTAGAGAATAGAAGTTCTGCAACTATTCAAGGAACTAGGCTTAACTATATTTCTGAGGAAATTAGTAACGTCGTAAAAGAAACGTATTGTAGGGAGAATAAATAACATTCCCAAACATAGAGAGTTAGCCTCACATACCTTAACTTCCTGCTCTTGAGCGTAATACAACGTTTGCCAACCCTTTCAACTTTAATCTATATCAATACAAGTCAAATGGATTTCATATTAGCAATAATACTCATGTTTTGGTCCCTTAGGCATTTTATCAAATACTTGGTGGCATAAAGCTTCATAGCCCTTATTAATGGTGTTTCTACACCCAATATCCTATCCTCTTACTCCTAGATAAATTCTAATGTCTCAAATGGCTATAATCAATACCATTCTTTATCACCCATAAGGTAAACAACACTCTTAACCAATAATCAACAATCAACAACCCAAACCTATAGCGATTCATCTTTTCTATCACCTATCAACACATAACTCATGAACTAGAGTCTATAATCATTATCCAATGTTGGAATCAATTAGAGGGTGAAGACATTATCTTTTTGAAGTTCAATCCCCTTGAATTCGAGTTCTAGTGTTCCTTCTCTCAACAATGATGTCCCAATCTGTCATGACCCGAATTTCCCACCGTCGGGACCGTGATGGCGCCTAAGGTTGAACCCGATAGGCAAGCCAACAGCAATGTTTAATTTACCTTATTCTTCTATTCTTACAGTTCCAGGTGATATACATGATTAACAATAAATAAAATACGAAATACAACAAGTCTAACAACTTAAATAAATGCCGTTACGAAATTCACAATACCAAACCCAGAATTTTTCACAACTTCACGGACCGTCTACGAATAATACATAGGTCTGAACAAAATAAATACATCTGTCTCGAAATAAGAAAAACAGAATATAAAGGAAGTAGGAGGGGACGCCAAGGTCTGCGGACGTCTCCAGGACTACCTCGGAATCTCCAAGTGGACTGAAGGCAGCCTCCTAGCTCTAGGGTCCGTAGGGTCCTGTACTGGGATCTGCACAACAAAAATGTGTAGAGTGTAGCATCAGTACAACCGACCCCATGTACTGAGTAAGTGTCGATCTTAACCTCGGCGAAGTAGTGACGAGGCTAGGACACAACAAACAAAACAACCTGTGCAGTTTAATAATAAACGGAGGAAATAATAACAACAAGGAATGGGCAGTTAAGTGCAAATAAAAAGGGGAACATGCTGAGAGGAAGAAATATCAAGTAATGGAAATAACAAAATAAAGAAACAATTCATATATCAACGTAAACAACAGAAAATAGCAACACAAAGAAAACAATGCACGGCATCACCCTTCGTGCTTTTACTCTCTTCCTCACAATAAATCAATAGAAACGACACGACATCACTCTTCGTGCTTTTAATATCATAATATGGCACGACATCACCCTTAGTGCTTTTACACTCTCTCACAGTAACATACACGACATCACCCTTCGTGCTTTAGACTATTCCTCGCCCAGACAATATCAATAACAACAGTCTGACAAGGAAAATCAACAATATGAACAACAATAATAAAACCATAACGTCCCGACAAGGGAAAAACAATAGTAGAATCACACCATCCCGGCCAGGGAAAACAACTATAACCAATCTCACTTAGTACGTAACCTCACATAAAGTTTATCAACTGAAAACAATACTCAACACTGAACAATATCAAGAATTTCCACCAATATGGATATCTACAAAGTGAAACTCAAGTAGTACCTAACGAAGAACCACATAAATCACAATATTCGACTCACGGGCATGCTTGACACCAACGTATAGGTACTCGTCACCTCACCTATACGTTGAACATGATAATAACACATAGCAAATATGACACTACACCTATTCCATCAAGCTAAGGTTAAGCCAAACACTTACCTCAAATTCCACGACCAAACTCAAGCCTCGATTACCGCTTTCCCTTTTGAATATGACTCCAATTCACTTGAATCTAGACATAATTAACTTAATAACATCAATAAACGCTGAATAATTCAATCCCAATGCTTAATTATAGGTTTTCTATCATTCTTCCCAAAAAGTCAAAAATCGACCCTTGGTCAAAACACGAGGTTCGGACCAAAACCCGATCACCCATTCACCCATGAGCCCGAATATGTAATTAGTTTTGGAATCCGACCCCAAAACAAGGTCTAAATTTAAATTATTCAAAAAGCCCTAACTCTACCCAAATCCCTAATTTTCTACCCTTAAGAACATGATTTAGGCCTAGAAATCTAATGGGTGTTAATGGAATATGAAGAAAACAAGTCTAAGAACACATACCTATGGTTTTGTAGTGAAATCCCTCTTCAAAAATTGCCCAAGTTCGAGTTTTAGAGAAAACATTATGAAGTTTTGAAGAAATCCCGTTTTTCCTACTGTTTTTAAAACTTCACTGCCCGACCCTCGCACCTGCGGCGCTTGGGTCGCACATGCGCTCTCGCAAGTGCGTAAAATTGATCTCACCTGCTAGCTTCTAGCTCTGCAACTAAACTAAAGGCTCTGGAACATAGTATACGCCTAGAACTGGTGATGCAGATAATGCGGTATCTCTTGGAATTGGAGCGAATCCAGATGAAATTTACCAAGTCAAAGCAAGGGGTTGAAAAAGCACCACAAGGGACGGGAACGACGTCCTGACTAAACAAGAGTTTCTTCAATAATGGCTTGGTCGAAAGTCGTAAAGAAGGCACCGGATAAGCAGCTAACATAAACTACTACCGTACAGCGCATCCCGTGGGCGGCCTTCAAAGGCTATCATTTGTAGGACGAGACGCTAACCTACGCCCGTACATTTCAACCTGTCTCCTTGGGACTTAGCTCTCAAGATGAATTCTCGGTTAGCCGATTACCTTGCACGGTTAGGAGAACAGTTAGAAGTAGGAAAAGATGCCGACACCGAACATGAAACGGACAGGCCCACTGGGGGCCGCACCTGTGGAAATGGACAGGCCCACTGGGGGCCGCTCTTGCGGAAAGTCATCCGCATCTACGGATGCGCGCCTGCGCAGACAAGGACCGCACCTGTGGATTGGTCGCATCTGCGGGGCTTCCGCTCGCACCTGCGACCTTAGGCTCGCAGGTGCGGGCACACTAGAACTGGTGCACCAACAGTGTTTTCCTAAGTCTAAACACCCCGAAACCTACCCGAAACTCATCCGAGCCCTCGGGGCTCCAAACCAAACATGCACACCATCCTAAAGACATCCCACGGACTTACTCGTGTGCTCAAATCGCCAAAATAACATCTAAACAACGAATTTAGCATAGGAATCAAAGAAAAGTCGCAAAACTTTCAAATTTCACAACTACGGGTCCGAATCACGTCAAACGACCTCCGTTTCTTACCAAATTTTACAGACACAACTTAATCATCATATTGAACATGTATCGGGCTTCGGAACCAAAATACGGGCCCGATACCATAAATTTCAAATATAACCAAATTTCCAAAAACTCTAATATTTTCAAAAAAATAATTTCTTTCAAAAATTCATTTCTTGGGCTTAGGACCTCGGAATACGATTCCGAAAATACGCCCAAGTCCCATATTTTTCTACGGACCCTCCGGGACCGTCAAATCACGGGTCCATGTCCGTTTACCTAAAATATTGACCGAAGTCAACTTATATTTAAAAAATTAGCATTTTTCTCAATTTTTCATATAAAAGCTTCCCGGATATACGCCTCAGAACGAGGTGAGACAAAAGGAGGTTTTCAAGGCCTCATAACACAATTTTGACTTATAAAACAAGGGATGACCTTTTGGGTCATCACATTCTCCACCTCTAAAACAGATGTTCGTCCTCGAACGGACATAGAAAAGTACCTGAATCGGAGAAAAGATGGGGATATCGGCTTCGCATATCGGACTCGGACTCCCATGTAGCTGCCTCGGCAGGCTGACATCTCCACTGAACAAGATCCGAAGGATAACTCTTCGATCTCAACTGACGAATCAGTCGGTCTAATATGGCTACCGGCTCCTCCTCGTAGGTCAAATCCTTGTCCAACTGGACACTGCTAAAGTCTAACACATGGGATGGATCGCTATGATACTTTCGAAGCATAGATACATGAAACATTAAGTGCACAACTGATAAATTCGGCGGTAACACAAGTCTGTAAGCCACCTCTCCTACCTTATCAAGAATCTCAAACGGACCAACGAATCTAGGGCTTAACTTGCCCTTCTTCCCAAACCTCATCACGCCCTTCATGGGCGACACACGAAGAAATACCCGCTCTCCGACCATGAATGCTAAATCACGAACTCTGAGGTCGGCATAACTCTTCTACCTGGACTGAGCTGTACGAAGTCTATCTTGAATGATCTTTACCTTATCCAAGGCATCCTACACTAACTCCGTACCCAACAACCGAGCCTCTCCCGGCTCAAACCACCCAATCGTCTACCGACACCGCCTACCATATAATGCCTCATAGGGAGCCATTTGAATGCTCGACTGATAGCTGTTGTTGTAGGCGAACTCAGTTAATGGCAAGAACTGATCCCAAGAACCTCCAAAGTCAATGACACATGCTCGCAGCATATCCTCCAAAATCTGAATAGTACGCTCAGACTGCTCGTCCGTCTGAGGATGAACGTTGTGCTCAACTCAACCCGCGTGCCCAACTCACACTGAACTGCCCTCCAGAAATGCGAGGTAAACTGCGTACCTCGATCAGAAATAATGGAAACGGGCACACCATGAAGACGAACAATCTCCCTAATGTAGATCTCAGCTAATCTCTCCGAAGAATAAGAAGATGCCACCGGAATGAAATGCGCTGACTTGGTCAGCCTATCCACAATGACCCATACCGCATCGAACTTCCTCCGAGTCCGTGGGAGTCCAACAACGAAATCCATGGTAATACGCTCCCACTTCCACTTAGAAATCTTAATCTGTTGCATTAATCCACTGGGTCTTTGATGCTCGTACTTTAGCTGCTGACAATTCAAGCAACGAGCTACATATGCCACAATATCCTTCTTCATCCTCCTCCACCAATAATGCTGCTGCAAATCCTAATACATCTTTGCGGTGCCTAGATGAATGGAATACCGGGAACTATGGGCCTCCTCTAATATCAACTCTCGAAGTCCATCAACATTAGGCACACAAATACGGCCCTGCATCCACAATACTCCATCATCACTAACTGAAACCTGCTTGGCACCACCGTGCCGCACTGTATCTCTAAGGACACAAAGATGAGGATCATCATACTGCCGATCTCGAATACCATCAAATAATGAGGAACGAACAACTGTATAAGCTAGAACACGGCCGGGCTCAGAAACATCCAGTCTCATGAACCGATTGGCTAAAGCCTAAACATCCAAAGCAAGCAGTCTCTCCTCGACCGAAATATAAGCAAGACTACCCATACTGGCTGACTTCCTACTCAAAGCATCGACCACCACATTGTCCTTCCCCGGATGATATAAGATAGTGATGTCATAGTCTTTCAACAGCTCCAACCATCTCCTCTGCCTCAAATTCAACTCTTTCTGCTTGAACAAATATTGCAAACTCTTGTGATCCGTGAACACCTCACAAGACATGCCATATAAATAATGCCTCCAAATCTTCAGTGCGTGAACAATGGCTGCTAAGTCCAAATCATGAACTGGGTAATTCTTCTTGTGGACCTTCAGCTGACGTGAAGCATATGCTATAACCTTGCCATCCTGCATCAACACTACGCCAAGTCCAACCCGAGAAATATCACAATACACAATATATGGACCTGAACCTGTGGGCAAAACCAACACCGGTGCCGTGGTCAAGACTGTCTTGAGCTTCTGAAAGCTTGCCTCACACTCGTCTGACCACCTGAACTGGGCACCATTCTGAGTCAACCTGGTCATCGGGGCTGCAATAGATGAAAATCCCTCCACAAACCAACAATAGTAACCTGCTAAGCCAAGGAACTCCGAATCTCTGTAGCTGATGTAGGTCTAGCCCAATCCTTGACTGTTGAAATCTTCTGGGATCTACCTGAATACCCTATGCTGATATAACATGACCCGGAAATGCAATTGAACTCCACCAGAACTCACACGTCAAAAACTTAGCATACAACTGACTATCCTTCAGAGTCTGGAGAATGAAGCTGCTCGTGCTCCTCCCAGCTGCGGGAATAAATAAGAATATCATCAATGAAGACAATCACAAACGAATCCAAATAAGGCCTGAACACTCGGTTCATCAAGTCCATGAAAGCTGCTGGGGCATTTGTCAACCCGAATGACATCACTAAGAACTCATAATGCCCGTACCGAGTGCGAAAAGCTATCTTAGGGACATCAGATGCCCTAATCCTCAACCGATGGTAGCCAGATCTCAAATCGACCTTCGAAAATACCTTGGCACCCTGAAGCAGATCAAACAAATCATCAATACTCGACAAATAGATACTTATTCTTGATGGTAACCTTGTTCAATTATCGGTAATCTATGCACATTCTCATCAATTCGTCCTTCTTCTTAACGAACAACACCGACGCACCCCAAGGCGAGACACTAGGCCTAATAAAGCCTTTATCAACCAATACTACAACTGTTCCTTCAACTTCTTCAACTCTGGCGGGGCCACACGATACAACGGAATAGAAATGGGCTGAGTGCCCAGAGCCAAATCAATGCAAAAGTCAATATCCCTGTCAGGTGGCATACCCGACAAGTCTGCAGGAAACACCTCTAGAAACTCACGGACAATGAGCACAAACTCAATAGAAGGAACCTCGGCACTGGAATAACGAACATATGCCAAATAGGCCAAACATCTGTTCTCGACCATGCGCCGAGCCTTCATATATGAGATAACCCTGCTGGAAGAATGATCAGGAGTCCCTCCCCACTCCAGTCGAGGCACTCCCGACAATGCTAAGGTCACGGTCTTGGCATGACAGTCTAGAATAGCGTGATAAGGAAACAACCAATCCATCCCCAAAATGACATCGAAATCAACCCTATCAAAGAGTAGAAGATATGCACTAGTCTCAAGACCCCCAATAACTACTACATATAAACGGTAGACACGATATACCATAATATAATCACCCACCGGTGTAGACACATATACATGAGTACTTAGAGAATCACGAGGCATAATCAAATAAGGAGAAAAATATGATGACCCATAGGAAAATATGGACCCCGGATCAAATAAAACTGAAGCATCCCTGCTGCAAACTGAAACTATACATGTGATGACTACATCGGAGGCCTCAGCCTCTGGTCTGGCTGGAATAGCATAACATTAGGGTTGCGCCCCACCAATCTGAACATCCCTGGGACGGCCTACTGCTGGATGACCTCTACCTCTAGTAGCCTGACCTCCACCTCTAACTGCATGTCCTCCACCTCTAGCACCTCGACCTCCACCCCTAGCTGGATGAAGGGGTGGTGGATCACCTGGTGCAGGAATCATAGCAAGAGAACCCTGGCGCTGAGAACCACTCAAGGTTCGGGGGCAAATTTTGGCAATGTGCCTCGGGCCACCATATGTATAACAAGATCTCGGAGGCACATTCTCATCGATTCGTTCTTCTTCTTAACGAACAACACCGGCACACCCCAAGGCGAGACACTAGGTTTAATAAAGCCTTTATCAACCAAATCCTGCAACTGTTCCTTCAACTCCTTCAACTCTGGCGGGGCCATACGATACGACGAAATAGAAATGGGCTGAGTGCCCGGAGCCAAATCAATGCAAAAGTCAATATCCCTGTCAGGTGGCATACCCGACAAGTCTGCAGGAAACATCTATGGAAACTCATGGACAACGGGCACAAACTCCATAGAAGGAACCTTGGCACTGGAATAACGAACATATGCCAAATAGGCCAAACACCTGTTCTCGACCATGCGCCGAGCCTTCATATATGAGACAACCCTACTGGAAGAATGACCAGAAGTCCCTCTCCACTCCAGTCGAGGCAGTCCCGACAATGCTAAGGTCACGATCTTGGCATGACAGTCTAGAATAGCGTGATAAGGAGACAACCAATCCATCCCCAAAATGACATCGAAATCAACCATATCAAGGAGTAGAAGATCTATACTGGTCTCAAGACCCCCAATAACTACTACATATAAACGGTAGACATGATATACCACAATAGAATCACCCACCGGTGTAGACGCATATACAGGAGTACTTAGAGAATCACGAGGCATAATCAAATAAGGAGCCAAATATGATGACACATAGGAAAAAATAGACCCCGGATCAAATAAAACCGAAGCATCCCTGCTGCAAACTGAAACTATACCTGTGATGACTGCATCGGAGGCCTCAGCCTCAGGTCTGGCTGGAATAGCTTAACATCGGGGCTGGGCCCCACCAATCTGAACATCCTTAGGACGGCCTACTGCTAGCTGAACTCTACCTCTAGTAGCCTGTCCTCCACCTCTAACTGCCTGTCCTCCACCTCTAGCACCTCGACCTCCACCCCTAGCTGGATGAGGGGGTGGTGGAGCACCTGGTGCGCGAATCATAGCAAGAGAACCCTAGCGTTGAGAAACACTCGAGGTTTGGGGGAAAAATCTGGCAATGTGCCCCGAGCCACCACATGTATAACAAGATCTCAGCTGCTGAGACTGCTGGACCTGAAACTGTCCCTGACGACCTGAGTAACCACCCTAAAAATTCTGGAGCGGCGGTGTACTGATAGGAGCTAGTGGTGCACTATAGGGCAACTGATTAGAATATGGTAGGTGGGAACCACGACTACCTGGAGCACTGCGAGATACCTGAAGTGCTGACTGAAACGACCTAGGAGGATGGACTCTACCAAAAGAATCCCTGCCTCCAGATGAGGCACCACTGAACCGACCAAAATGACGAGGCCTCTTGTTAGGCATCCTGAAAGGAAATGTCAATCCTTGTCTCTCTGGCCATCTGCAGTCTAATCGGCTGAGATAATCCCTCGATAAACCTCCCCACCCTCTCTCGGTCGGTGGGAAGTATCACAATAGAATGCCGGGCTGTCATAGAACCCTGCTGGAGACGCTCAAACTGCCTCTGGAAATCCTCTCTCTAGGTGACGGGAAGAAACTTCTCCAGGAACAAATCGAAGAACTGAGACCAAGTCAAAGGCGGTGATCCAGCTGGTCTGGTCAAGCAATAATCCTTCCATCAAGACTTGGCGGGACTTGAAAGGCGGAAGGTAGCAAAATCGACCCCATTGGTCTCTACTATCCCTATGTTCTGAAGAACCTCATAGCAGCTATCTAAGTAATCCTGGGGATCCTCTGAAGGTGCACCGCTAAAAGTAGTAGTAAACATCTTGGTGAACCGGTCCAATCTCCATAAAACACCAGCAATCATAGCTGCTCCATCACCTGCCTGAGCCACAATACCAGGCTGAACTACCCTAGTTGTCTGAGGTGTTGGAGTCTGAAACTGAGAAGCCACCTGCTCAGGAGTGCGGGTGGCGGGAGTCTGGGCTCCTCCCTCAGCCTGAAAGATGGCTGGTGCTGTAGGAAGTAGACTTGCCTGAGCAACGCTCTCCATAATGCCCACTAAACGAACCAGAGCATCCTGGAGTACCGGGGTGGCAATGAACCCCTCGGGAAGATGAGCTGGTCCAACCGGGACTGTCTGGGCAGGAACCTCATCAACAACCTCTACTTGAGGCTCCTCCACAGGGGCTGCTGCTCTGGGCTGAGCTTTTCCCGTGCCTCGGCCTCTAGCACGGCCTCGGCCCCTCATAGGAGATGCAACTGGAGACTTGGGCTGATGATCAGTAGATAAAGAAGCACGTGTTCTCGCCATCTGCGAGAGAATAGAGTAGAAATTCATTTAGCATTTAGAATTCAAATAGCACCGGAGAAGAATAGATGTGAAGTTATTCCTAAACTCTGCATCCTCTAGGGGATAAGTACAGACGTCTCCGTACCGATCCATCAGACTCTACCAAGCGTGTCCGTGAATTATGAGACCTAAGAAACCTAGTGCTCTGATACTAACTTGTCACGACCCAAATTTTCCACCGCCGGGACCGTGATGGCGCCTAACGTTGAACCCCATAGGCAAGCCAACGTCAATGTTTAATTTACCTTATTATTCTATTCTTAACAGTACCACGTGATATACAGGATTAACAATAAAGAAAATACGAAATACAACAAGTCTAACAACTTAAATAAATGCCGTTGCGAAATTCACAATACCAAACCCAGAATTTTGGTGTCACAACTTCATAGACCGTCTATGAATAATACATATAAAAGTCTGAACAGAATAAATACATCTGTCTCAAAATAAGAAGAACAGAATATAAAGGAAGTAGGAGGGGACGCCAAGGTCTCCGGACGTCTGCAAGACTACCTCGGAATCTCAAAGTGGACTGAAGGCAACCTCCTAGATCTAGGGTCCGCAGGGTCCTGTACTGGGATTTGCACAACAAAAATGTGCAGAGTGTAGAATCAGTACAACCGATCCAATGTACTGAGTAAGTGTCGAGCCTAACCTCGGCGAAGTTGTGACGAGGCTAGGACAAGACAACAAAAACAACATGTGCAGTTTAATAATAAACGGAGGAAATAATAACAACAAGGAATGGGCAGCTAAGTGCAAATAAAAAGGGGAACATGATGAGGGGAAGAAATATCAAGTAATGGAAATAACGAAATAAAGCAAGAATTCAGATATCAACTTAAACAACAAAAAATAGCAACACAAAGAAAACAATGCACGGCATCACCTTCGTGATTTTACTCTCATCCTCACTAAATAGTAAATACGAATGCACGACATCACCCTTCGTGATTTTACTCTCATCCTCACAATAAATCAATAGAAACGACACGACATCACCCTTCGTGCTTTTACTCTCATCCTCACAATAAATCAATAGAAACGGCACGACATCACCCTTCGTGCTTTTAATATCATAATATGGAACGACATCACCTTTCGTGCTTTTACACTCTCTCACAATCATACACGGCATAAACTTTCGTGCTTTACACTCTTCCTCACCCAGACAATATCAATAACAACAGTCCGGCGAGGAAAATCAACAATATGAACAACAATAATAAAACCATAACGTCTCGGCAAGGGAAAAACAACAGTAGAATCACACCATCCCGGCCAGGGAAAATAACTATACCAATCTCACTTAGTACATAACCTTACATAAAGTTTATCAACTGAAAACAATAGTCAACACTGAACAATATCAAGAATTTCCACCAATATGGATAACTACAAAGTGAAATTCAAGTACTACTTAACGAAGAACCACATAAATCACAATATTCGACTCACGCGCATGCTTGACACCAACGTATAGGTACTCGTCACCTCACCTATACGTTGACCAGGATTATAACACATAGCAAATAGGACACTACACCTATTCCCTCAAGCTAAGTTTAAGCCAAACACTTACCTCAAATTCCACGACCAAACTCAAGTCTCGATTACCGCTTTCCCTTTTGAATTTGACTCAAATTCACTTGTATCTAGACATAATTAACTTAATAACATCAATAAACGCTAAATAATTCAATCCCAATTCTTAATTATAAGTTTTCTATCATTCTTCCCAAAAAGTCAAAAATTGACCTTGGGCCCGCTTGGTCAAAACACGAGGTTCGGAAAAAAACCCAATCACCCACGAGCCCGAATATGTAATTAGTTTTGGAATCCGACCCCAAAACAAGGTCTAAATTCAAATTATTCAAAAAGCCCTAACTCTACCCAAATCCCCAATTTTCTACCCTTAAGAACATGATTTAGGCCTAGAAATCTAATGGGTGTTAATGGAATATGAAGAAAACAAGTCTAAGAACACATACCGATGGTTTTGTAGTGAAATCCCTCTTCAAAAATCGCCCAAGTTCAAGTTTTAGAGAAAAAGTTATGAAGTTTTGAAGAAATCCCGTTTTTGCTACTATTTTTAAAACTTTACTACTCGACCCTCACACATGCGGTGCTTGGGTCGCACCCGTGCTCTCGCATGTGCGGAAAATTGATCGCACCTATGGAAATGGACAGGCCCACTGGGGGCCGCACCTGCGGAAAGTCATTTGCGGATGCGCGCCTGCGCAGACAAGGACCGCACATGCGGATTGGTCGCATCTATGGGGCTTCCGCTCGCACCTGCGGCCTTAGGCTCGTAGGTGTGGGCACACCAGAACTGGTGCACCTGCAGTGTTTTCCTAAGTCTAAACACCCCGAAACTTACTCGAAACTCACCCGAGCCCTCGGGGCTCCAAACCAAACATGCACACCACCCTAAAAATATCCTACAGACTTACTCGTGCACTGAAATAGCCATAATAACATCTTAAACATAGAATTTAGCATAAGTATCAACGAAAAGTCTCAAAACTTTCAAAGTTTCAAATTTAACAACTACGAGTCCGAATCACGTTAAACGACCTCCGTTTCTTACCAAATTTTACAGACACAACTTAAATATCATATTGAACCTGTACCGGGCTCCAGAACCAAAATACGGGCCCCATACCATAAATTTCAAATATAACCAAATTTCCAAAAACTCTTATATTTTCAGAAAAATAATTTCTTTCAAAAATTCATTTCTCGGGCTTAGAACCTCGGAATTCGATTCCGAGCATACACCCAAGTCCCATATTTTCTTACGGACCCCCCGGACCATCAAATCACGGGTCTACACCCGTTTATCCAAAATATTGACCGAAGTCAACTTATATTCAATTTTAAAGGCAAAAATTAGCATTTATCTCAGTTTTTCATGTAAAAGCTTTCCGGATATACGCCTGAACTATGCACACAAAACGAGGAGAGACAAAAGTAGGTTTTCAAGGCCTCAGAACACAGTTTTGACTTATAAAACAAGGGATGACCTTTTGGGTCATCACATAATCGAATATCTTGGATGATGGAGGGACCATTAAGGAGTTAGGTTTTTGAAAGTTTTCCTTCCTAGAGCAAGTTTATATGTTTTGGGTCTGTGGGGGACGAAATAGGGCTTACAAATTGACTTCCCAAGTCGGCCACCGCTCCCTAGAAGGCTTGACCGCGGTTCCGACCGCGCCAAACAGCTGAAGCACTGCCTCACGACCGCGGTCGCGGTGGAACGCGGCCGAACGTGGTGGATAGGCACTGTTCTGTAATTCGGATATAACTTTTTGCACAAAGCTCCGTTTGGGATCCACAATATATAGTTGGAAAGATATTTTAAAGGCCTAAAACTTTAGTTCTTCGAGGTTTCCCAAATTCCTTATAATGTTTCACCAAAACCTTCTGGAAGACGGACCTTCTAAAAACTTAGTGGATTTTGTCGAATCTTATGCACCTCACTTTCCATCTTGATTTTGAAACAACTATTTTCACCCATACTCATCCTGGTAGGACTTCATATGTCTAAAATATAACCTTACTACTCATTTGACACATTCATATCTAAGCCAAATTTATGGGGTGTTACATTATCTCCCCCTTGGGATCATTCATCCTCGAATGATTGTCCTGACTGTAACTTCTGCTAACTCCAGACCTTAAACGGGTCTGGGGGAAACATGAACTTTCATTAACACTTGCATACTAAACTGAATGAATACATGACTACTGCACTCTCGAGATACTGAATTGAATGAAAACTGCATTGACTGAATATTGGTCTGCCATGGATACATGAATACTGAACTAACATAGATATATGAATATTGAACCAACACAAATATTTGAGAATTGAACTAACATCAATATCAGAGTACCTAACTGTCATGGATATCTAAGTATTGAACCAATGTCAATATCTAAGCACTAAGCTGGCATGCATATCTGAGTATTGGATTGACATGAGTAGCTGAGTATTGACTTGACTTGAATATCTGAGTATTGAACTGACATGAGTATCTGAGTACTGAACTGAAATGAGTATCTGAGTACTGGAAACTTGAATGTTATAACATGACACGTGACATACTGGTTGTACCACCACTAATTCTGGTGGAAACTCCAACTCGTAAGCTAATTAACCGATCCTTCGGAAGATTCTATATGGCCCAATATAGCAGGGACTAAGCTTCCCCATCTTCCCAAATCTCATAACGCCTTTCATAGGCGAAACTTTCATAAACACCCAATCATCAACTTGAAACTCTAGGTCTCTATGCCGCACGCTCGAATAGGACTTTTGGCGGATCTAAGTCGTCTTCAAATGCTCTTGAATCAACTTAACTTTCTCTATAGTCTAATAGACCAAATTTGGTCCCAACAACTCTGCTTCACCAACTTTGAACCAACCAATTGGCGATCTACACCTCTACCCATATCTCGCATGGTGCCATCTTGATACTAGAACAATAGGTGTTATTAATAGCAAACTCAATAAGAGGTATGTGATCATCCCAATTACTTTTAACATAAAGGACATATCCTCAACTGTTTAAATAAAGTGCTCTTCCAGGCCACCTTTCTGAGGATGAAAAACTTGTGCCTAATAGTTTCTGAAAGAACTTCTATCATGATCTTCTCTCTTTAAGTCCATCTATGTCTGGAACACCCAATTTGTCTTGGTACCTCAAAGTATCATCATCTACCCCTTATTCAAAATCCATCATCTTATACTTGTGAATCTCCTCTTCAACTGCAACACATTGATCACGCCTCACCCACACTACAATATAAATGTAAGGCAAGGATCGTGTAGCTTTTACCCGAATGGTCGGGATTTAATCCACATGGAGTCTACAATGGGAGTGAGTTTCCAAGTAATCTAGAAGGATCGAGTGTTTCTAATTGCTCTTCTAAACATTTTCTTGGTTTGAGCTATGCTAATTATATTCTATTGATTGGATGCTAAGTAATGGCTATATTGTTTTTGGTGTTGTTTTCCGATGATGATAAAGGCACTAGGGTCGTGACCCTTTCCTAGGTGGATACATAACAGATTTCAATTCTAAGGTCGTGATATTGATATGGGATACAACTATAACCAATGCACAAACATACCCACTCTATACCTCTCGGTAGTTTAGTGGCTTTGCCCTAATTACCTCTCTCGAGGCCAATTGGGTGTCAATTAATCAAGCAATTGAGGTTTAGGTAGGGTATTACTCTCTCGAGGTTTAACCCGTTAATTAGGGCTCAAGTAGGGTTTTTCCATTTATGGGTTTAACCCAATTGATTGGGACTAACAATCTCTTGATAATTCCCTAATTTCCTATTAGGCTAATTTTCTAGACTCAAGTCCTCTTTCTCAAGAAGGACTCAAGTCATGGAAATGCTAATTAGTGTTTGCAACCACTAATTATGGCAATAAGAACCCTCAATTAGCTTAAATATCCAACACCCATTAATTTCCCAACCTTAATTTCAAAAACCCATTATATACCCACACTAGGGTTGAGCCACAACCCTAGCTAATGGGTCTAGCTACTCATAATCAAAGATAAAAGCAATTATAGATAATAAAGAGAACCCATTAATTGATTCTTAACAAAGATATTGAAGATTCAATGTTAAAAATACAATAATAAAGCTAAAAAGATGAAAACCCAAAAGTATTCACGTGTTCTCTACTTTAGAAATTACAAGATACCTAAAGAAATTACAAAATAAGCTATTTATAGTCTGCCAGAATTTCGGACAAAAATGCCCCTGTGGGGCCACCGCGGACCGCGAAAAAAAAACCACGGTTCGCGAAAGGCAACTGGGTGCTTTACCACTAGGCTTCGGAAAATGCTCGACCGCGGCTGCGGTGAGATAAGCCTTGAATTCCACCTCTCTGAAGCTTGGAATCGCGGACCGCGAAGTGAGGACCGCAGACCGCGAATTGAGGACTGCGGCCGCGGTGAGCTGACCTACGAAATCCACCTCTCTGAATCATGTCACCGCGGACCGCGAAACAATGACCGCGGCCGCGGTGGCTTTTTTTACTTGATCAGTTATTGTTGTCCTTGGTGCTTTTGCCGGATTCACCCCTGTTTTGAGCCTATTTTTGACTGAATGTCATCATTTCTGGTTCGATCCTGCATCAAGCATAACATATAAGTTTTCGGGGCTACTTTGTATATAATTATAACCAAAACTTAGGTCTAGAAGAACGGAAAACAAGGCAAAAATCCAAGTTATCAATTCTCCCAAACTTAAGCTCTTGCTTGTCCTCAAGCAAACAAAATAAGAAATTGACTTGACCCATTCGCGGACGAATGTTCTTAAGGGGGGAGACTGTGAAACCCCTACGTAATATACGTAACATGGCATGGTTATATAAGGTATATATGATTGCGTATAGCACATTGGGAGAATAAGACTGAAAATGTTTGGTAATATCAAGGAACAAAACTAAAGCTTTAGGTCAAAGGAATCCCTTAAACAAAGGTTTGTGGTTAAAGAAATGACTCGGGTAGCACCCCGCGCGTTCGGAAGGTTTAAGTTAACTTGCACCTGTGGGATAAGACTAAGAGTGTCTAATATGCTAAGAATAATGTGTTATGAGGTATTATAATATCACACGGGTCACATGTTAATTTTTGGAGTCAAGCAAGTTGCGAAATAAAGGTCGGCAAAAGTTATCGTAAATTTCTCTAATAAATTTTCTAAACTTTTGGTCTAATGTATCAGATCATTTCTCCCAATATATTAAGAGTTATGGGACCCACAACCTACCGAATCGAAGGTCTACGAGTCTAGTTCGCAACCAAAAAAACCTCACATCAAACCGACATCGGAGTAAGAAGTTATGACTGTTTTACCACAGACTGTCCGGGCTGAAACCGGGTCGCGAGCCGGGTCGGGTCAAACAAGTAGTATAAATCGGAAAATCCGACTTTTAAGGCCCAAAAACATTTCACCTTCGTCCCAAAACAGTGAGAAAGCTGAAGAGAGGGTTCCATGGTGTTCTTGAGTACTTTAAATAGTAAGGCAAGGATCGTGTAGCTTTTACCCGAATGGTCGGGATCTAATCCACATGGAGTCTACAATGGGAGTGAGTTTCCAAGTAATCTAGAAGGATCGAGTGTTTCTAATTGCTCTTCTAAACATTTTCTTGGTTTGAGCTATGCTAATTATATTCTATTGATTGGATGCTAAGTAATGGCTATATTGTTTTTGGTGTTGTTTTCCGATGATGATAAAGGCACTAGGGTCGTGAACCTTTCCTAGGTGGATACATAACAGATTTCAATTCTAAGGTCGGGATATTGATTTGGGATACAACTATAACCAATGCACAAACATACCCACTCTATACCTCTCGGTAGTTTAGTGGCTTTGCCCTAATTACCTCTCTCGAGGCCAATTGGGTGTCAATAATCAAGCAATTGAGGTTTATGTAGGGTATTACTCTCTCGAGGTTTAACCCGTTAATTAGGGCTCAAGTAGGGTTTTTCCATTTCTGGGTTTAACCCAATTGATTAGGACTAACAATCTCTTGATAATGCCCTAATTTCCTATTAGGCTAATTTTCTAGACTCAAGTCCTCTTTCTCAAGAAGGACCCAAGTCATGAAAATGCTAATTAGTGTTTGCAACCACTAATTATGGCAATAAGAACCCTCAATTAGCCTAAATAGCCAACACCCATTAATTTCCCAACCTTAATTTCAAAAACCCATTATATACCCACACTAGGGTTGAGCCACAACCCTAGCTAATGGGTCTAGCTACTCATAATCAAAGATAGAAGCAATGATAGAGAAGAAAGAGAACCCATTAATTGATTCTTAACAAAGATATTGAAGATTCAATGTTAAAAATACAATAATAAATCTAAAAAGATGAAAACCCAAAAGTATTCACGTGTTCTCTACTTCAGAAATTACAAGATACCTAAAGAAATTACAAAATAAGCTATTTATAGTCTGCCAGAATTTCAGACAAAAATGCCCCTGCGGGGTCACTGCGGACCGCGAAAAAACAACCGCGGTTCGCGAAAGGCAACTGGGTGCTTAACCACTGGGCTTCGGAAAATGCTCGACCGCGGCTGCGGTGAGATAAGCCTTGAATTCCACCTCTCTGAAGCTTGGAACCGCGGACCGTGAAGTGAGGACCGCAGACCGCGAATTGAGGACCGCGGCCGCGGTGAGCTGACCTACGAAATCCACCTCTCTGAATCATGTCACCGCTGACCGCGGCCGCGGTGGATTTTTTTACTTGATCAGTTATTGTTGTCCTTGGTGCTTTTGCCGGATTCACTCCTGTTTTGAGCCTATTTTTGACTGAATGTCATCATTTCTGGTTTGATCCTGCATCAAGCATAACATATAAGTTTTCGGGGCTACTTTGTATATAATTATAACCAAAACTTAGGTCTATAAGAACGGAAAACAAGGCAAAAATCCAAGTTATCAATTCCCCCAAACTTAAGCTCTTGCTTGTCCTCAAGCAAACAAAATAAGCCCCACCCCTATGGTAGCTTCCAAGAAAATCGGGCTGGCCAAATGGTGACCTCAATTAGCATCAATTAGGACTAACCATAGCCCTTAATGCACATGCATCATTGACAATGTTTGAACCTTTTAAAACCATAGTTTGAAGTGGGATACAAGAGCTTCGAGGGTTGTTCCAACTCATCGGTGAGACTCTAACTACCACCTCGGTCAGTGTTGAACCCAAAATCTTATTCCGCGACTTTCCCTAAGTACCTCACCTTTTAGAATAATAACGCTCAGAACGAGGAATATGGGAAATAGCTCATCTCTCATCAAAGAAAAAGTCCCAAGTCCGGCTCAAAGTACCATAGGCTTTCCCTTTGTGTAAATCACCACTAATATAGGCTTCACTCGACTTGATGAAGGTTGTTGGTTAAGGGTAGGAAGTATTTGGTTAGAGTGAGTTCTATCTTTCCTTAAGCACTTCATGTTTAACTGTTCTCACATTTTCTTGACCCTTTGAGTCATTTTATCTTTGTGCAGGGTTGGAGAGACTCACTGTCACGCCTTTTTGTTCATTCTAGCCACTTATTTTCCTTTTATGCATTCCAAACCTTTGGTAACACTTTTTCATCAATTCCCTATATTTTTTTTTCATTCTTTTCTTTTCTTTCTTTTTCATTGCTTCATTTTCTTTTCTTTCTTTTTCGTTGCCCCCTTTTCTTTTCTTTCTTTTGTGCCTTCTTTTTCACTTCATCACATCCCTCGTCTCTCCTCCAAACTTATGATTTTTGCCTAGCGCTAAGGAAAGATCGGGTGCCAAGAGAGGGTAAAAGAATGGTTGAAGGCTTGTGCTTGGTTTTTGAAAGAAAGAGTTTAAAGCTCAAAAGGGTTGAATAGGGAATTTGTCTTTGGAAGGCCATGGACGTGTTTAAATGCATTGTTCAAACCAAGGAAGGCTTATAGTCACTTCTCAAGTCAAATTGCACCTAGAATTTCGCCTAGACAACACTCAGGGCAAGTTCTAGACTAGTGGCACGGGACTTGGACTTGCAATTTCGAATTTCTCACCCCTCAATTCTAGGGGATTGCTGCAAAAACCGAGTCGAGGGCCCATAACGACCTTAGTCGTGTTTTGAGTAGCAAAATGGTCCCCAAGGACCACCCGATGATTATCGGCCAACACAAGAGTCTCAAGATCGTCACTATCACCATCCTAAACAGAACGGTTTGTCTTTGACCATGGGATCAAAGGCAATTGTGTTAGGCCCAAGTGAAGTTTTTCTCGAGGCACCGTTATTCATTCACTAGAAAAAGGAAAAAGAAGAAAAACAAGACCAAAGAGAAAAACAGACTCAAACCCTTAAGAAGGTTGTCACACCATCCATCCTTGGGAAGAGCCACCCGGTTCACACAAATTCCACCTTTGGAAAGAACCGTGGCGTTAAGAAAACCAAAGGTTTATTGCTCACGCGAAATTGAAATTAAGAAGCTAAGAAAGAAAAATAAGAAGCTATAAAATCGAAAAAGTGCATAAAGTAACATGCATGAGATAGAATGAATATGTACATGAGGGAAATTAGACGAATATACATAGGGGAATGAATATTTACAATGAAGAGTTAACTTATACATACCAAAAAGTAAGAAGTTATAAAAGTACTAGGATAGTACACTTATTTACAAGCCAAAATGGAAAATAAAACATAAGGAAACGAAAGAAAAATTGTCTGCATTATACAACCCGATTATCATTTAAATAAAATTCCTATAGGTCCACTCCCCCAACTAAGATATAGAATTGTCCCCAATGCTATGTATCAAAAAGAGTGCACAAAAATATGGGAGCGAGATAGAGAGTAAATAAAACTCCCTATTGGCCCTCGGCCTGCTGGTGTCCATACTGCTGTGTCTGAGATGGTATAGGGTCTGCCTGTGCCTAGGACTGGGGTGGGGCTGGGTCTGCTGGTGCATGTGGTGGAGCTACGGTGGTCTGGGCCTCCTGCCTCTGGGCCTGTAACTGCTCGGAAGCCTAACTCTGTGTGGGAGGGTCTGCCAACACAAGTCTAATGCCCTCTGTACGGGACATGACCTTCCTCTTTTTCGTTGGCCTCCCCCGCTCTTCTTCCTGCACTGGCTGCTGCCCTGGATGCTGCTCTGGCTGCTTCTATGTGGGGTCTGCTAGTAACATCTCCAGAGGTATCTGATCCCCCTTGATCTTGTCCACTTCTTTCCTCAATTCAGCCACCGACTCCTTTGAAGCACGAGTCTTCTGCAACTTCTTTGTTTCCTTTTCCAGCTTTGCCAATGCGGTCTCATGTTTTCCCACCGCCTCCAAGATCTTCCTCTGGTTCTCCAGAATCTCCTTTAGTGCGTCCTCAACGTACTGTGGTACCTGTGGTGGGGGATGAGTAGCTGGGGCTGCTACAGACGTAGAGATTGCAGACAACTTTGTAGTCGCTGACAACATCCAGTTGTTGATGCTTGTCAATGTCTGATTAAGCCTGTGGGCAGTCATATGATAGGCTCTGGTGGAGGGAATGTATGGACCGGTAGAGGTAGAAGGACCTGGAGCCTCCTCTGGAATAGCCGGCTGGGGGAGAGATGATTCCACCACCACCACTGGCTCTTCAGACTGGCCAGTGGTGGCAACAGACTTACCCTTGGACTTCTTCTTGGGGTTGTCATCATCCAGCAAATCATACCAAGAAAAGGGTGCTTTTGGATTGACTTTTGTGTCAAAGCGCTTCTTGGTCACCCCTTGGTCTTCACAGTACATAGTCAGATAATGAGGAAAAGGGTAAGATGTATCACCTTGTCTGACGACCCGACTGATGACCTCAGACATAATTGATGGGGTACCCAACCATAATAGAAGCAACCAGCACAACTCGACTGAGGGGAAGTGTGGTTTCATGGTGTGTTGGATCCAGCCTGCAACACACAAAAGTCTCCCACCCCTTAACTTCAAAATTAAGGGTCTTCCTGGAAATTGTCTTTCCAGCAGGTAGCCAATCCGGAGTCTCTCCGGTCCTAGCCAAGTGCATAGCTAACCAATTCCGAGCTACATCCTTTTCTGCAAGCTTCTCCCGGTATAAAGAGTCATCCACATCGTCCATCTCCAAATATTCATTAATAGATTACCCATCAAACGACACTGTCAAATTTTGGACTTTGGATGCCTTTGAGTCCATTTCAAGAAATAACAAATTGGTGTAGAACTCTTTCACAATATGCTCATTTGCATCCGGGAGGAACTCATTGAAGTAGATCCAACCTTTCCGTTCCCTGAACTGCCGCTTCACCTCGGGGTTGTGGGACGACAACTTCTTGAGTGCGAATGTTTGCTCTAGTATGAGTGAACGTGTGGTCCACAACTCTCTGAACCTATGAAAAGCCGGCTCACTGACAAACCGTTCTTTCCAAACATCCGGGTTCCGAGTACGCTCGACCCTCTCAACCGCTGGTGCATCCCCATCATCCTCACTTGAGTGCTCCCCAGATAGGGAGGTTGTAGGAGAAGTAGAGTATGAATGGCCACCGGAGGCTGATTCAGCTGCTTGAGCTGGGGCTGGGGGAGAGGAGGCAGGGTCCAAAGGAGATGACTGTGATGAGGTCTACTCCGATGGTGCATACTCACTCCCCGATGGTGAAGCAGGGGAGTCTCTAGCATGAGTAACCCGTCAGGATGATTGAGGAGGAATTGTGACTTTGGAGGGTTGCCTAGGTGCTCCCGGGCCTCTCCTCCTTTGAGGGTCTCCTCGACCAGTTTGTTTTCGCCCACCGCCTCGTGATTGAACAATTGGCTGCAAAGTAAACACAGGTGAACATGGTTAGTATAAAAAAACACTGTTGCACAAACATTAACGACCAAATGCTCAGTTGAAAGGCCACCGCGGACAACCAACCGCGGACCGCAGACAACCAACCGCGGACCATGGTGGGTAACCCCTGAAGAACTTAAGTCTCTGAACCTTCACAACGCGGACCGCAAAAACGTTACCGCGGTCGCGGTGCTTCAGGATCAGAGAGCTTCCGTATTGAATAACAGGGACTGCGGACCGCGAAGATCAGGTAAGGGTTGTATCACACAGGCACTGCAGTCCACGAAACATGGACCGCGGACCGCGAAAATCGCAATTGCCTAAGGTTTTCAAACTGTTATCATTTTGCATGCTCAAATGTTCATTTAGTTAATCTCTACATGTTTAATCAGTGTAATTGTATTCCAAAGGGTCTAAAATGAACATTTTGGATTATCCCTAACATTTTTAAAGCCTAGAGATGAAAAATTAAGAAAAAGAAGAGAAACGTCTATCAATTAATGAGAAAATAAAGAAATTAAAAAGTTAATTAATCACAATTACACTTACTATATGCTTGGATAATGATTTGAAAGAGTGCAATGCAGTTCAGATGATGTAAGATAAAGACACAGTCCAAGGATGCTCTGAGAAATTGAAGTGCGTAAAGTAAGAAATGAAACCCTAAATGCCTATTTATAGAGAAGAGTTGGAGACCACCCCTCTTACCTACCGTGGGCCGCGAAAAATCAACTGCGGTCCGCGGTTAGTCACTTATGCTGGGCTCAGGCAAGGAGTCACCGCGGTCCGCGAAAAATCGGCCGCGACCGCGGTGAGGCATGTTTAGAGAGGCACTTTGCAGTAACCTGCCTTCGCGGACCGCGAAAAGATGACCGCGACCGCGAAGCAAGGTTCAGAGAGGCGCTTTGCAGTAACATACCTTCGCGGACCACGAAAAGATGACCGCGGTCGTGAAGCAAGGTTCAGAGACCTGTTTTTCTATACTTAGTCAAATTTCTTATGTCAAAATCATCATACAACATCCAAATCTACCAAGA
Organism: Nicotiana undulata; assembly: GCA_005239495.1. Classification (NCBI taxonomy): domain Eukaryota; kingdom Viridiplantae; phylum Streptophyta; class Magnoliopsida; order Solanales; family Solanaceae; genus Nicotiana; species Nicotiana undulata. The sequence goes on along the minus strand of ML249524.1, from coordinate 25,852 downwards.
AAAACAAAAGAAAACAAAAATAAAGGCACATGGGTTGCCTCCCATGAAACGCCTGATATAACGTCGCGGCACGACGCATGTTACCAGGATCATTTCAAATGAAGAAGTGCCACCACGTGGCTGTCATCGACCTTGCCAAGATAGTGCTTGACCCGGTGACCATTTACTCTGAAGACTTCACCACTTTTGTTCTTGAGGTCAAGAGCCCCAAATGGAGTAACAAATACCACTTCAAAAGGTCCCCTCCATTAGGATTTGAGTTTTCCCGGGAATAACCTCAACCGAGAATTGAATAATAATACCAAATCTCCAACCTTGAACTCCTTTCCTCGAGCATATTTGTCATGTAGGTACTTCATTTTGTCCTTATACAAGGACGAACTGGAGTATGCATGGAATCCAAACTCATCCAACTCATTCAATTGCTCCACCCAAAGATTTGCAGCTACATCCCATTCCAAATTCAACTTTTTCAAGGCCCACATAGCCTTGTGATCCAATTCCACTAGAAGGTGGTAAGCTTTTCCGAAGACCAAACGATACGGGGACATCCCAATTGGGGTCTTGTAAGCAGTTCGATATGCCCAAAGAGCATCATCTAGTTTCTTGGCCCAAACGGTCCTATTGGCATTGACCGTTTTGGATAAAATGCTCTTTATCTCCCTGCTGGATACTTCAACTTGGCCACTAGCCTGAGGGTGGTACGGGGTAGTGAATTTATGATTGACCCCATACTTGGAAAGCAAGGAGTGAAGGCTTTGTTGCAAAAATGTGACCCCCTGTCACTGATGATGGCTCGTGGAGTGCCAAACCTAGTAAAGATATTCTTCTTGAGAAAGGCTATCACACTCCGCGCTTCATTATTTGGTAAGGCCACAACCTCCACCCACTTAGACACATAATCAACCGCTACCAAGATGTACATGTTTCCACATGAACTCACGAATGGCCCCATGAAGTCGATGCCCCAAACTTCAAAGATATCCTCTTCAAGAATTTAATTTAGAGGCATATCGTCCTTCTTGAAAATTCCCCCGGTTCTTTGGAATTCATTACACCTTTTTACTATATCACTAGCATCCTTATACAAAGTGGGCCAAAAGAACCCACAACTAAGCACTTTAGAGGCAATTCTTGCCCCTCCATGATGACCACCATATGGTGAGGAGTGGCAAGACTCAAGGATAGCTAGTTGCTCTTCTTCCGATACACATCTCCGAATCACCCCGTCGGTGCAAATCTTGAAAACATAAGGCTCGTCCCAATAGAAATCCAAGCTGTCCCTTCTAAGCTTCTTCCTTTGGTTCGAAGAGAGCTCACAAGGGACAACTCCGGTAACGAGGTAATTAGCAATATCCGCAAACCATGACATCTCTTGCATTGACATTGAAAGGAGTTGTTCATACGGTAAACTATCATTGATCTCAAGTCCGTCACAAGGACGTCCTTGTTCCTCCAACCGAGACAAATGATCGGCTACTTGATTCTCACTCCCTTTTCGGTCCACGATCTCTAAATCAAACTCTTGTAGCAGCAACACCCAACGTATAAGCCTTGCCTTGTAACCCTTCTTGGTCATGAGGTACCGGAGTGCCGCATGGTCAGTGTGAACTATGACCTTGGCACCCATCAAGTAAGGGCAAAATTTCTCCATGGCAAAGACTATAGCTAGAAGCTCCTTCTCTGTGATTGTGTAGTTCATTTGAGATGAATTCATTGTCTTGCTGGCATAGTAGATTGGGTGAAAAACTTTGTTCACCCTTTGTCCAAGCACATCACCCACAACAACATCGCTTGAATCACACATAAGTTCAAAGGGTGCATTCCAATCTGGCGGAGTAGTAGTGAGCTTGTGTTTTAAGAGTTCAAAAGCATTGATCCCGTATGACTTCGGGCTCCTTGATGTCATCTTTACCTTCATCACCGTCCGACCACGACCTCACTAATTGTTATGCTTCTACGCCTTTGCCTTTTAAATGTTGAGTGTATGTGCAGTCTTGGGCGATGCGATAGTATTCTTGGGTCGTGCACTGCTCGCCGCGGACTCTGAATACTCCCCACGGGATGGGAAACTTGACGACCTAATATAAGCTGGATGGGATGACCCTCATGGCATGTATCCAAGGTTGTCCTATGATGGCATTGTACGTCATATCTTGATCCATAATGTGGAACGTGGTTTCTAGAGTGACACCACCGGCCAGAACGGGTAGTGTGATTTCCCCGGAAGTCCTCTCAATTGCATTGTTAAAACCAGTTAGTGTGATGCAGCGTGGCACTATCCTATCTTCGAGCCTTATCTGTGTGAGAACTCGAGGGTGGATGATGCATGCGTCGCTTCCATCGTATACCATAATTCGTTTCACATCAGTATCTGAAATGCACAAAGTAATAACCAGGGCATCACCAGTTCCCTCAAATGCCCTTGATGGAGCATGATCACGACCTCTTGTCTTAAAGCAATGCAGTCTTCGGTCTTTTGGCCTCGTTCCAGGTGGAATTCGCACAGGGCATTTGAATTTCTAAAATTTGGATCAGATTTCATCTTTTCTGGCCATTTCACCTTTGGGCCGAGCTTCTCCAAGGCGTATACTATTTCTTAAGGAGAAACACAAAAAATGTGAGAAGATAGTAGTGGGGGCATACCTCTTTTGTTTCGGTGACTCCCTGTCTTCGGCATGGATGGATTGTCGCCATGGCAGGGAGATGGGGTGGTATGGCAGCATCTCTGATGTATGGATGGTGTCTTTCACGACTGAGATGTGGACCTGCATAGTCCCTTCTGTTATCATTTTTGCGATATTTTCTCGACTCCATTTGGACCGATGTCAACCGTTGGTTTGGTTCGTTGAGATCGTCCTCATCTGTTATCACCTCGGCACAATAGGCATTGTGTATTTCGTCCCAAGTGGTAGGGGGTATTTCATAAGCCGGCTCAATTATTTTTTTGGTCGCCCTCGAACCGCTCCAGTTCAACCCATTTTGGAACGCTGCTACCACCACTCCTTCTGATACAATTGGGAGAGTCATTCTAACACGGTTGAACTGGGCAAGGAAGTCCCTGAGTCCTTCGCCATGTGATTGTTTAATGGCAAATATATCGTTTAATCTCGCCTCTACTTTCTTGGCCCCGGCATGTGGGGTGACGAACTTGTTAGCCATTCCCTAAAATGTTTTTATGGACCGCACAGGAAGTTGTGAGTGCCACGTAAGTGCTCCCCCGGTTAGGGTTTCACCAAATATTTTCAGCAATATTGATGATACTTGCTCTTTGGCGAGGTCGTTGCCTTTTACTGCAGTGACATAGTGGGTGACGTGATCCCCAGGGTTCGTTGTGCCGTCATATATTTTCAAGTATGGTGGCATCTTGAATGTTTTAGGTATAGCATGTGGTGCGGCCTAGTCGTTGTTGTACGGTTGTTTCACGAACCGGCCGACGTCCTATTTTGGTAAAATCTTTGGGGCGCCCGGTATCTTGTCTACCCTTTCTTGGTGCTCCTTCATTTGATCGCGGAGCGATTTGTTCTCGTTATCCATCTCCTCCATTTTTCTTCGAATGGCTGTAAGGGTGTCATTACCTGCATTGTTAATGGTGTGAGTGATACATGTTAAAGGAGGAGGGACGTGCTGCTCATTGGTTGTTGTTGTGATGACGACTCGTGCATCCTCCTTGTTCACCCTTTGGGCAGGTTTTTCTAGCATGTTGGCCATCGTACTCGTTATCCATGCTTCTAGTAGCTTTTTTACTGCTGGTGGTGCTTCTTTCGTTGTGGACGTAGAGGCTCCTTTTCCATGGGAGGTGGTAACGCTGCCACGAGGAAAGGGTGAACCACTTCGTCTGGGGGAAGCGTTTGGTGTCACGTTCTCCTCGTCTGTTCCAATAACCTCATTGATGGTGTTTAGGAGGTCAGCAGTAAGGCATGTCACTGCCTTCAATCTTTCCTTTTCATTACGTACCTGCCATGTTACACTGTGCAAGTAGGAAAAAGAAATTTTTGTGTTTTGTTATTTTTTTAGATCTAGAAAAACTATGACTTTGACTAGAAAATCCCCACAGACGACGCCAAATTGTTTGACCAAAAAGTATAAAATCTTTTGTTAAACTAATTAAATAAAAAGGTAAAGGGTAAATCCTAGTTAAATATAATAAGTCCAAGATCTAACACGTGTTTGTATAAGTAATGTAGAATGGTATTTAGACCAATTTAATACAAATGGTATTAAATGATACAATTATGAATGAGTGGAAGAACAATGATGAGCAATAACTATAATAAATGGCAACACATGTAAATAGAGAGAATAATTCACCCAAATATTGAATAAGGTGGATGATTCTTCTCCATGACAATGATACAAGACAAGTGAATATGGAATATATGAGGCCTTCTCGGATCTGATGCGAGAAAAAGTAGGATTAACAAATCGAATCCTTATGGAAAGGTAATGTTTTGTATTCTTGCTTTTGGGTAAAATTTTCACGAGAGTTCTTATCAAATAGAATACTACATGCCTTTTGTACAATCTCATCTACTATTTATATGAGATACTCCCAAAAAAATCCTAAAAAGTATAGTAGAAGGAATATTTAATGGAATATTCCCGTTGAAAGTTCCAGAGCTACACCAGTCGTTATTCCTTTTCTTACTGCTCGACCTCGGCCCTAATGGCTTACTCGACGGCTCAATATTGTTAACACCTAGTCTACCTCGACCTAGTCGTCCATGATGAGTCACAATTCTCACGCTTGATCACGTCTTCATGCCGAATTTCCTTAGTCGGATTTTGACCCATACAGTTGTCTTCGTGAGACAGTTCATAGATCATTGGACCATATAACCGCCAAGATATGTCATACATCAAAGTAAACAATTTCCTAAAACTAACATTTTTCAAGAAATGATTAATAATTTTCTTTCCGAAGTCATGAGAATAGTATGTGCATGTAGGCATGTACATATGAGGGCTCGATGTAGGGTGTAAAGAGTGTGAAATATAAACAGTTAGCAGATTTGCTGGTTACGCATTTGAAGATTTTTTCTCACAATAGCTGACGATTAGTCTCATGCATCCAAATATGAAGTATATGAAATTGGAACATTGATTTCTTAGTAAGAAAAATACATTTTGAAACTTCATAAAAATATTACTGTTTGGCCAGAAAATATAAATCTTGATTCAAATGATTAAATCTATGTGAACAAGGGTTGATCTTAGCTAACAATAATATCTTTAGATAAGGTTGTTAAAAAACACTAAATGTCATGTGGATCTAGTCGGACGGTGGCAATAATATGTAATAAATGTTCTAGAAATCAGGAGCACTAATATAGCATTCAATAATAATGAATAACAATAAATAGCATTTAAGTAAATAGGAAGAATGATTCATTCAATAAAGAATGGAATAGGTGGATGATCCTCCTGACAATGATGAATGATAGACAAGTCCTTGAATATTCGAATTATTCTCGGATCCGAAGAAAAAGTATATATGGACAAAAATCTCAATGAAAATGTGGTGTTTGTATATTAGCAAGAGAGAGATGAATCTTTTAGTCAAAGTGTGTTATTTACAAGTAAATATCGCATGCCCCTATCATTGTCTCTTTTTCTATTTATATGGGACATGTTTCTAAGAAACCCTAATAGTATTCTCTTTATTCAATATAATATTCTCTTTAATATCATATCTTGAAAACTAGGCGTTACAGCTCTGTCAAACGCACTCGACTCGACCTCATCCTTTATTGACACCTCGACTACGGCCCTTGTTGGCTCTTCAACCACAGACTTTGCTGCTTCTGGGGCTATCTCGGCAAACGACCACTTGGGAACTCCTCCCTTGATATTATCTTGACTTAAATATTTATAGATAGATGTTGACCCATACAATTACTACTAATCAGATTTGTACACAAATAAATAAAAAATAATCAAACAAGAAATTGTGTGACTTCTAAAATAGTAATTTGTGTGATATTAAATTCTTATTACTAAAAGTAATAGAGGAGGAAAAAAATATAAAAGGAGGAAAGGACAGCGTGGGAATTAAGGCCTATATGAACTCGGCGGAGTCGGATCCTTTCCGACCCGAACTCGAGCGAAGACCCACAACTGTCGCTCCTTCTCCTTGTAGCTGAAATCCTAATCAGACAGAAAATCTTTTAGAAGTGAGCATAGTTTTTAGGGTGAATTGCGAGAAGGAAGATGCCTCCTCTGTCGTTGGACAAAATCGGCAAAGTGTTGCCCTTCTCCAGGCTCTTCAGGTAATTCTACTTCTCACTCCTTATTCGCGTCTTAATTAAGTATTTATTAGGCTTCAAAATCTATGAGTTTTGTGTATAAGACTAGTTTGAATCTTTGAATACTGAAGTATTTAGCATTGTAATGAAATGAAACTGAATAGAAAGGAGCCAATACAAAGGATTCATATAGTTGAACCCAACTAATTTGGTAGTGAAGTGTAGTTGACTGGTTTATAGGCTTTGAAATTTGTGTTCCACCCTCTTTGTACTTCATTCTTTTGTTGAGTCTCTAATTGGGGTTTCTTAACACTTTTTTAAGGTAATTTTTCTTTTTGATTAGTAGGTAATGTCTTTTACTTTCTCTTTAAGGTTTGGAAACAATCAAGCGGAAGTTTTAATTTTAATTTACTTTTTGAGGTAGCATCTCTTATGATATGTTAAGCCTTATTTTTTTATATTAACTGTATGCTAGGATTTCTGGTGAGATTGGGATAATACCATTTTGAAGCTGTATGCAAGTATTTTCTCTCTGTGGGAATTATCTTTTTGTTCATGTTGTACTGGATTTGCTGATCACGTAATTCTATTTGATGATTGTAAGCCTAATTCATGTGCACAATTTGTGAGACTTAACTACATGAGTTTGTTTCAGTATTATTCTGTTAGACAAGCCCCCCCTCCCAAAAACAAATCAACGTTAGAGACTGAGGATTAGAGGAGGCCCAATGGATGCAGAGATTCATATCGGCAACCCCAGCTAGAGTAGGATGGGGGCATAGTTATTTGATTGACATTAGCTGCCTACCAACTTCATCTGATTTTGGATTTTGATCCTTATATTTGTGGACTTTGACTTTGAGCCCCTGCCACGTCTTTATACTGTTTAAGACACTACTCGACAAAGATAGCACTTTTTTAACAAGTTCTCTAACACTTTGCCTTGTAAATGGTCAAAGTGTTGGATTTATATCTTACAGCACCCAACCCTTGTTTATGGGATTTTATATAACACTGGTATTCTTTTTTACCTTTTTGGTTGAAAGGCGGCGTCAACTTTTCTGGTAGGATTATAATTCATTTGATATTGGAAGAGCAAATGAATTCTTAGAACTTGTCAAGCTCTTGAAAATTAGGGATTGGCTTGTCAGGAAACAATAAACTCTTGTTCCTGTTTAGCATGACCGTGGGAGTTTCTTGGGTTCTTAGTATTAATTTATCGATTAAAGAGTAGGTATTTAAATGCAATCTGATAGGGGCGGTGCGCTTTAAAGTACTCTTCAATTGGATTGTCATAATTTGCTCCTACACACGAGAATGAGACACATGAGCTCAAATTGTTGACAATGAGTTTATATGACTTAAGCATTCCTTTTGGCCGTTAATATTTTGGTGCTTGTTTTTATAGGCAACTGGAGCTGGATGTGGAAACTGTAGTTAAGGTACTACAACCTGGTCCACTGGGCATTGTGGAGCACAAATTTTCTTCTGAGGAAATACGGAAAGCCAATGATACTGTTAAGCAGGCTGTGGGTAATTGGCGAAGGCAGGCCAACATTGAGAAACATAGCCTCATCATGAAAGATTTCATCGATTTATGAGAGAATTGTTGCTTCATTTCCTATCAATAATCTGATGATAAGACAATAATGTGAATTTGTAAGCTCAGTAGAAATAAAATTTAGTTACGTTTATGACTACAGCTCCCATCGTTCTGTTTCCCGACCCAATCCCATTGCAATATGAACTTTGTTATTTTTGTTTCCATTCTCTTTTAACATCACATGGTAAACTTAAGCTCAATCAGACATTTGAATACAAATATTTTACTCAGTACATGCTTCGACTATTCATCAATTCGCAGTTTCTTGACATCTTTGTACAGTACTTATTCTTATAAAATCATGAAGTGTATAGACAGTATAGAATGTTGTTGTCTTTGATAGTATCATGTATCATATATTGAGCAACTGTATAGATGGTTGTTTCTGTTAATATTGTTCCTTGAAGAATATTGCATATATAATGCAGCAAAATGAAAAGATAATAATCAAGATATCGAATGTGAGGGCAGATTTTGCTTGATCACTCAGCTCCATGTTCCTTCCACCAAGTCGATCCACCATGTCCGGTACAGATTCCCAGTTTTCTACTTCTAGCATACATGGATCTTGAAGCTTTATTCTCATTTTCTCAGCTTCACGACTTGCTGCCTCCTGAGCTAGTGTCCAGTCATAGAATCGACGTTGTTCCTCATCACTCAGGACATCATAAATTTCTTTTAGTTTCATGAATTTCTCTGATGCTGCTCTTATGGGAAGGGTAGTCGTATCTGGATGATACTCCTTTGATAGCCTCCTATATGCAGCTTTAATTTCCTCCAAATCAGCAGTTGCAGATACTCCCAAGAACCTGAATTCACAAACTTAGAATGATCATTAAATTTTCCCTGTGCTACAAAAAGATTCTGAAACATTGGAATTAGAATTTTCTGATTGAACTTTATCCCTTCTGATATATCATTTATGTATTTTCTCAGAACAGGCAGTTAGTTATATTTATGTATATCCTTTTCTTATCCTTAAATTAAAGGAAAGTAGAAGCAAAAAATGGAACTCGCTCCATTGAAACTGTGAGCCACACATTCAGAGATAAGATAATAGTTAACTTTCTGGAGATAGAAAATGAAGATTAACTGGTAGTGAGAATCAGCTGAACTGTTGAGCAGGTCGGAGAATTTTTCATCAAGGAGATTCTTTTCGTCTGCTTTGATTCGTTCTTGTGCTGACTGTGATTTACTTCCTCCTACCCAGCCTTCATCTTCATTCTCCCAGTGAATTCTTGTATCAACACCAGGAGGAGCACGTTGTCGCTTACTGGGGCCTTCTTGGGTTGCACAAACCTGGAAACCGCCATGTCGGCTTCTCTCTTTTGTTGTCAACCATCGGCCATAAGTTCTGTGCTCAGTGCTTTGGTTGCTGGTAAGGAAGGTGAATGGAGCTGGTGGAGATGTCGCTGAGGCCATGAAAATAGAAAGATGTTTGTCTCTAACTGGAGGAGTTTAGAAGAGGGGCTTCTCACCACCTTGTGTTTCTGTGTGGCTGAGGAATTAACTGAACATTTATTGATCTTGTCTGTATTTGTGAAATATCAATAACTTTGGAGTTTGGTTTCTTTACCATAACAGTTTAAAAGAAGTTTTTTTAAAATGGCAGTTCGGTGCACAAAGTACTTTTTACACACGCTGGAAATATATTGATTTCATTTATACCGTCCTTCGCTTTAGGGCCCGTCCCAAGCCCGAAATCAAAGTTGACTCAACTATCACTTAGAGGGTTTAAAAAGTAGGATTAAGTGCCTGACAAATAAAACAGGTTACATGCTATAATAAGTTAAAATACATTGATAGTGTAAAATTATTTTAAATCGTCAGTATATATAAAAAGTCAAATTTATGATATTGAGCCACTAGAAAGACTGGGAGAGAGAAATTTGAGCATAAGCAGCATGAGGAGGAGGCAGAAGTCTATACTCAAGTGAAGAATCACCATAGAATAGCAACTAGAGTACAAGTTCAAAGAAACTGAGCAATTGGAAGAGGAGGTGGAGAATCAAGAATAAAACAACGAATGTGGCTAAGATGGGTTACTTATCTCCAAGAGGAAACTCAAGGTATAGAGGATGAGGAAGAATTTCTTAACTTCCTTTGGTTAGACAGATTCGTTCGAGTTTTTTAAGAAGAGACACATACAATCAAGGAAATAACATTGTCACAATCAGTCTAATTATGCAACAGCCTGAACTAGTCTTGATCACACTTTTGAAACTTTTGGGAAGCTTATTTAGTTCAGAGCTCACAATGTGAAGGAATGTATATCCATTCTTGCACTTGTTGCGGAATATCATGGGTTAACTAGCACACAATCATACACAAAGAAGAAAAATCAACACAAGGATTTAACGAGTTTCGGCTAAGCCTAATCCTCGGGGCAAAAGCAGAAAGAGTTTTCCACTATGAATGAGAATGAAAAACACAATACAATCTATAGAATCTCCAACTACAACCCCTATATATAGATCCCAAAAGGTCCCAAACATATATGAAAAAAGTTTTTCAATTTGACAAGGACTATAGGTTTTCCTTTCCCAAATCTATTAGGACAATGGGTTTTCCTAAACCTATAGGAACTATAGGTTACCTAAAATATAAGGAAATAATTCAAGTCACAAATAACAACACTGATTTTAGAAGTAATATAACACGCCAATAACCCCCTCGGTGATCTGCACTCAAATGTGTGGTCTAACGGTCAATAAAGTGAATTGATAATTATGAAGTCTTAGGTTGAAATCTGGTGGCAAAAATAATGGGTGATTTTGTCACATTTGTCCAAGTTTTGATGGATAGAGTTACCCGACACCAACAATGGAGGAAGGTAATAGATACTTTGCCGAAATTGGAGGCAAGCTGACCCGGACACTATTATTAAATAAATAACCCCTTAGCTCCTTGATCTTATAATTTTTGGTTTATTTTGCTTGGAATACAGGAGTGGGGGGTCAGATTCTAAAACCCATCCTTGATGGTTTCACAAAAGTGATTAAATAAGAGTGAGTGATAAGTCGCAACCCAAAATCAACAAGTCATATATGTAAAGTATTATTGCAATAGTTATGAAACATTAGGGACATGTATCTCAGTTGAGAAAACAGACTCTTGATTGAGCATGTTAAATAAAAGATGCTCAAATGACTACATTCAAGTCCATAAACATTGCTATCAAACCAAACTACTAGCCACTACTATTCACCAGAATTAGTCGTTTCAGTAGATTTCGAAAACCAGATGTCTAAAAAAAGAAAAAGGAGTGTAAATGGTACTATAACCAAATAGCTTTAACTTTCTTGAGCAAAGGAATAAGCCTTCCCTCTAAATGGAGGCTCATGATTTCATTAGCACCACCAATTAATTCTTGTCCAATGAACACTGCTGGTACACTAGGCCTTCTCCCTGATGCCAACAGTGCTTTTTCCAATTGTAGGCCATTGGAAAGTTCATCTAATTCATATACAGTTAAGTTAGCACCAAAACTTGATATCAATGTCTTTATGGTGTGGCACATGCAACACTTGCTTTTGCTGAACATCACCACTGGCTTTTCTGCTACCATCTTTTTCACTGACTCCATAATAATTAAGAGGAAGACGAGCTAGGGACGAAAAGAGAAAGTACTGATATTAATTTGATGAGGTGAGTTGATTCAGTTGTTGAAGTGATGATGAAATCCAAAACCCCTTGAAGCTATTTATAGAATAACAGCGACGTGTGTACCTGCAATTAAATTAAAAGAAAGAGAAAGGAAAGAATAAATTCAAGGTCTCTTTCAGATAAGGCGTTGAAACTGTTAGATATACGCAGGCATTCGAGATTCTTGATAGTTGATACTGCCTTAAAAGTGTCCAAAAAAGATGCAATCCTTCTTATAATTAAGGTTTTTACACGTATGGAGGTTAGTATGTGAACGTCGTTGCATATCTACATATTTTTTTCCAATTATCTTTAACATATTGGAATATGATATATGGTAAGTTGTTTAAGCCATTTGTTCCTAGCGCGAGCTTAGTACACCGGGTTGGTCGAATTCAGTATTTGAAGTTTATGGATTTTAAATTTGCATACCACCGGATAACACATAACTCAAACATATATATAATGAATTTTCTAATACATAGCATATAAAAAACTACTAGATTCGGTTGAACTCGTACCTAATATTCTAGCCCGACCTCGAGGCTGGTGTTTACGCTAGAACTTGGTAAATATACTAAATAGTCCAATTTCCACTGTCACACTTGTGTTCATTAAAGTGCACCACTTAAATAATGTAACAATCTCTGTCATGCATTACTTCTGAATTCACATCGTGCACTCTTAAATTCTTGTTCTAAAGTACAAGGGTTTGCAATAAATAAATTCATTTTTTTGTAAAACAAATGTAAGGATGATGGAATTGATGATGCTGTGACATATCGTTATCTACCCTGGTACAATTGAATTTATAGCGTGGTTTATAAACGAGCGAATCGATTTGATCCAAAAACAATTAAAAGGAAATAAGAACGATTGAAATTAAAAAAAATAGCAAGCCTGGTTTTGAGCTCGGTCTTTCCGGGGGCAAAATTAAAAACAATGATAAAAAACTTTAGATTGAGCATGAAAAAGTATGTCCTTACGTGTGCAGAACGTGTCATGTCCTTACAAGAACTGTCAATCCTGATATTTATAGCTATCTTTAGGGAGATAAAGCTATCTTTAGGGAGACAAGATCCTAAAATCAAGCTCTTCTTGAATGAGAATAAAATACCATTAGTGAATGCATAGCGGCTGGCTTTAAATGCAGATATTTTTTGTAACGGCGGTTTGATTTCATCCACCAATGATATTCCTGTCCAAGTCCATCTCATAGTTTCGGAAATGATCATTAAAATATGGAATAGTGATTTATCTATTTAGGGAAAATGGTCGTTATATTCGTTAAAGAAGAAACTGTATGTCCAAGATTTATCCAATTACTAGCACTTTTGTACTAAACCTATGACATATTCTCCACTATATCATGGGAGAATTAAGATCTAATTATTCACAATAAACAATGCAATGAATTTAGAGTATGATATTGTTCTTATCATCATGTGATTCTTTTGATCGTTTTAAGATTCTTACTTAGCATTTGATTAGGTCGGTTATTTTGTCGAGAAAAAGATGTCCATTCTTTTGATTATAAAAGATTCTTGTTGCTTAGGTGGTGGTCACCGAAAAGCTCCAATTAATTAAGCAAAACATATTTTACTAATTGCAAGATTAAATATTCTTTACCTCATTCAGAGGTTATGACTTATGACATAGAGACTTGAGATTTCTTATGCTTGGAAAGAGCCCCTTGTTTTGCTTTTAGCATATGAATAAAGCTAATTAAAATTCCACCTGTGGATAAGTCAACTAAAAAGAAAAGCCTGTACTTGTACAAGTGGATGATCATTAAGATTCTAGTCCTGCAACTTTGGGTGCAGCTGAATAGAACAGCCTCTAATATCTTAGAAGGTATTTTTTTCATTTTTATATGCTATATGAAACTTTATTATCAAAAATGTTTATATTTACTTGACTATCGGCCTGAACATGTTTTATTTATAAATTCTATACATTTATTGAAATTAGAATCCTTTCTGCAGTAGCATTCCTTTTTTAGAAGTGGGATTTTAAGATAGCGTAGGATTCTACTGAGAATGTTTTACTGCTATTGGCATGCACTGGTTTATCACTACTGCCCGTAAAGTATTAATTGTTCTTTTCTTTGAAGTGCTCATCATTTTTTTGTAGAACTCCCACTAAACTGCAGGCATTTAATTTGTTAGGATGTATACTTTATGAATGATAATATAAACTTAGAAATGGTAAAAATTATCTTGTAAAATGAATATATTTCAAATGAAACCTTAGCATCAATGTTATCCTTTTGACTGTTTATCACCTGCAAAACATTCTTAATTGAATCATTGAGTAGCAGTCGAATGTTACCTAGTTCTTCAAAACCTCTTTATTGAAAGATCCAAGATCTGAACCAACCTACATATTAAAATAGAGAGAGTTAACGAAATAATTTGCATAATATAAATTAAAGAAATCATCTAGGATTATGTATATATGTTACCTTGTAAACATCTTTTCTTAAATTTTTATATTTGTTTCACAATATCTTTCTTGTCATCTATTCCAATTGCATGCTTATGTCCGGATGGAGATGTAGCATATATTGGATGCTCGGACTTGGTATCAACTTCTTCAAGAATGTATTCAACTTTATCTGGCAAATTCATTCATGAAAGCTCTTCTAATTCTTTAATTATGTTGGTGAACTGAGTGAAAAAAAAGAAATGTGAGTGACTTAAACATAATATGTATAAAATGTGTAGATAATTTGTATTAGATTATCTACGTAGAAGTGAAAATCATTTACCTTGATCCATGATGGTTTGATCATTCTATCTTCAATTGCAGATAATAATATGTTGTCCTTACTAGCTGACCAACTAAGCATGTGAGGGATAGAATTAGCAACCCATTGTAGCTACATCAATGTTGATGGTGTTGCTACTCATACAACCATATTTGCATAGCTAGTGCAAAGCCTCGAATGACATAAAAATGAACAAAAGGGTTGAGCTTGTGCCTAACAGACTGAAGCAATTGTGTATATGATTCACTACCCATGCGTAGTTCGCATACTGCCCTGAGTCCACCAAATAGAACCTAAAATGGTCTATCAAACCTGCATTGTCTTTGTTTAAAAGACAGAGGAAGAATTCTATGAGATAGAGAATACACAGTTTGTTTGTGCATCCTCATCGTTCACCCAACTACAACTAGCTACAATTTATTTTAAGTATGACTTCTCAACTTTTTTCTTGTTTGAAAAATAGCTTCTCGTTATTTTACTGTCGTACTTAGGTGTGTAACCAAAGTCTGTCATTTTCGTAAAACATCTCAGACCAATAATCAGGGTAAACTCTCTCAAATCAAAATTCAGATGCCTTCAATTCATACTTCATGAGAAGATGAATTGCTTGATTTTGCATACATATTTTGGCCAGGAAAGAAAATACCCAAAACATATCTTCTTAAATAGCTTTAAACCATTTTCAGACAGTAAATCATTGATTTGGCCAGAAATAGTAGGGTCGGATAATGTCTGGAACCTAATGATCCCATAATCAGCATCAGGAGGTGCAAAAAAATGGTCCATTCTGCAACAAAAGAAAAAGAAAGTTATTAAAACTTTGTTCAAAACTAGAAAATAAAATAACTACATTTATAATACAATTATCTACAATCATATAAACGGACTCAAAAACAGAAAACAACTACAGTTATATTACAATTTATCTACAATCAGAAAAATATTTATACTATAATTTATCTACAATCAGAAAAATGTTTATACTACTATTTATCTACAATCAGAAAATATAAATCTACAATAAATCTATATAGTATAGACAAAACTTCTATAACTACAAAAACAAAAATATGATGATTCATAAGAATGAGAATAAGCTTTTTAGCTTTAAAAATAAATAAATTGAAATTACTACATTTTTACCTTCACCAAAGACTGTTGAGGAATAATTTTTAGAAGATTTTTTAACTTTCTTCTTTTTTGAAGGTTTAATAGGAGGAGCCACTCTAATTTTTTGTTTTGCAACTTTCATGATAGCTTCTTCTTCGACGAAACCATCATCAGAAGTAATTTCTTTTGCCTTTCCGTTTTGAAGATTTAATAGGTATCGGGATTCACCAGCATTTATATCGTGCTTTTGTTTTGTATGAGCTTCTGTCCTAGCTTCACGAGGGGAAAGCCTGGGCTTGGTCTCTTCTTTTGCATGTGTTGATTTTGAAACCTTTTTGGGTGAATTCTCTGAGAAAACACCCAAATCATATGTAGGAATATCACCTACTTTAGCTTTTTTAGGGCTGATCTTCGAAGTTGTTTTCTTCTTCATTGAAAATCAAGCAAGTAACATACGTTAATGGAGGTTTGTGGTAGAGTATTTTTGTGGTAGAGTATTAGAGCTTGAATCTATTAAAATGGAGATGGATTTTTGAAGAAGAGTCTAAAAATTTAGAATGCTTTTTGAAGAAGAGAGAAAATAGGCGTTAATGGAGGGATTCTGAAGTTTGTGGAGAGAGAAACGTGGGTAAGTGCAAGATACGTGGGGAGGAAGGGGGTTGTAGGAGAAAAACGTGGGGTGAGTGGAAGATACGTTAGAGTGATTTTAGGACTAGGTATATAATATGTAATTATATTAAAACTCGATTAGGGAGAGTAATAAAGATTGAAATAGTGTATAGGAATATAAAAATTTCCAAAAAATACTGAAGCCTGAAATTTATCAAAAGGAATTTAAAGATAAAAACTCTCGTGTCCAAGAGACTCAACAATTGATATATATATATATATATATATATATATATATATATATATATATATATATATATATATATATATATATATATATATATATATATATATATATATAGTATAATTTTCCGATAAAAGAGAATCAACTAAATTGTTTAAGCTTGTGTGGCTCTGCAACTATCTTAAAGTCATTTTTTAAGGATAGCTCAATGGACAGGAAATATAATTAAAATTAATTTTAATATAATAAGTTCAAATCTTGTTAATTCTTTTTGGCCAGTTGACTTCCTTTCACATCTAATCATACTTAAGTTTAGACTGATTTAGGCCTTATTTGTTTGCACTTAATGGAGGTCTGAATCTTAATCATTAGACGTTAAATGCTTTGTTTTTAAAGTCTGAATCTTAATTATTCAGATTTAATCATTAAGTGTGTTGTGTTTTTTTTACTTCGCAACCACTTAATGGGTCCGAATAGGTCTGTAAGATTAAGATCTATAACATAGACTTAATTTCATTAAGATACTATCATCCATATTTATTATTAACTGCCGCCACCGCCTACCATTATCAACTACCACCATGCCGATGTCGCCACCACCACCATCATCAATCATAGCCGTCACCATTATTGGCTATCACCATCCACCATCTCCTCCACTGCCGCCATCATCATTCTCAACCACAATCAACACTCATTCGCTTTAACTACCACAACTAACTACCCCATCACCATAACAACCATAACAGGCACTGCCCATTATTATAACCGACCACCACCTTCTTCAATCACAACTACCACCACCACCCGCCATTATTAACTATCACCACCCACCACCCACCACTATCCTCAATCATAATCGCCACCATTACCAATCACCACTAGCTACTACCTGAACCACCACCATCAACCAAAACTACCACTAACCACCGCCTCTAGTCGGCATTCACCCGTTATCCATCATCGCCAACAACTATCATATTTTAAAAAACTATCAATTTTGTTAACAGAATTATTAATTAGTTTTTCATTTGAATTTTAAGTTTATTAATTTTTAAATAAAGGTAAATCTTATACATTCATATGTTAAAAATCAATTAGTCATAATCATTCAATATTCAGATCTTAATACACATCTTAATATTCAGTTGTGTATTGAGATCCAGATGTCTTAATCTTAATATACATCTTGATATTCAGATGTGTATTCAAATTCAGACGTCTTAATCTTAAGAAGAAAAAAAAAACAAATGAGGCGGAGTCCTCGGAATGGTGACCGAGGGCTCAAATCATCTTTAGGAGTTTGAGAGTTTTCAAGAAAAGTACCTAAATTAGTAGTTTAAGACAACAACAAAAAAAAAGACAAAGTAAGTAGCCAAAAGTCAATTTCTTAGCCTAAAGGCTCTATGTCAGCAATTGGCATCTCGGGGTATTGATGCATCACCTTTTTGTCTTGTGATAACTTCAGTTTTTTGTGATCAACTACTGAATGAATGAGAGAATGGAAATAGGGAATGTTTCAGGTTTAATTGGATCCTCTATCCCACTTTCGTGTAACACACTACGTTACAACAGTACCCCGTGTTTAACCGTGTATTACCTTTTAATGAATGAGGATTAGTCACCCTATATTGTTCGGACTTTCCACAAATATTGTGAGTGCGCATCGGATTTTCAAAAATATTTCTTTTCTTAAAATTCAATACGAGTAGAACAATATTTTAGAGAATCCGCGATCCTAACTCCTTTAACTTGACATGTCGTATTATTTGACACGTGACACAAAATTAAGCCTTTAATAATTAATCCGACCGTATTAGCCCATTTCCAAATTACTAAAAGCCTAGATAAAATCATATGTTCAAATCAAACTGAGTCTTTTCCTACCTCACTCGTGAAGTATAGTTGACTTCTTTTAGCATGTATTTAAGAGGAAAAGAAAAGTAAATTAGAAATAGAAACAGATAAAAGTCAACTAGTTTCAAGATTTTTGGAGGTCTTATTCGCATCTCAGGGGAATTGATTCATACACTGAAAGTCAACTTCTTTTTTGCTGTGTGTCAGTCATTCGCATCTCAGGGCTTATCTGCTCATAACTTCAATTGGGAAGGGACCCTACAAAGTATTTCCGTATTCCAATTTTAATTTAAAATATTATCTGCAAACTAATATTTATACAATTTGGTGAATTATTTCAATTTCAACCTAAAATAAAGATCATGACGTTTGAAAACTAGTTCAAGTTTATATAGGCGTTTGGACAGTATTTGATTAAAGTTGAAAAAAGAAAGACTACTTGAAGTTGAAGTTGAAAATCTTCCTTTTTTTGGCTATAGATTTTGTCAAAAACAAACTTGACTTTTATTTGGCAAACGCATGTTTGGTCATAAATTTTATCTATATTTTGACAAAAATAGCTGGTTTTGGGCCAAATCCTTAATAATACACATGTTTTTTCAAAATATATTTTGAAAACGTATGTTCAAACACATTTTTATTTACGAATTGATTAAAGAAAATATGGATAGAAAATAGTTATAATAGGTTGCACATAAAGTGTGCACAGTTTATGAAAAGCAAATAAAACTTTTCTTAAATATCGAACGCAATTTGAAAGTGTCCAAAAGAGCAAGTAAAACTTTTTTTTTTTTGAGTTAGAGGCTAAGCTAGAGAAAGAAAAAAAGTTGGGAAAACTACATAGTACAGCTGCTTCTAAAAATAATATCTAGTAATATGTATATGCTTTATATTTTAATATATAATATATTTTTTGTAGTTAATTAGCAGATATAATTATTTTCGGCCAAATGTATAACTTGTCCAAAAAAAGTGTTGGTCCTATTCATATTTCATAAGCTCAACAAACTCTATTGTATATTGGGCTTTAACTGGGCAGGATTCATACTCTCATTTATCATGTTAACAGCGCCTCAGTCTAGAAAGAGTACCAATTATTTGAATTTGAAATATATTTTTACACAGCAGCCCAATAAAGCCCAGAACAAAACATAAATAGCTTCATGGCTAACGCTACGTTGCGAAATCATACGCGAATCACTAGACTTCAAATTAATAAACAAAACTTGCGTTATTCAAAAATCAAGACCTCTAGTCAAAATCCAGAAAGAATGGCTGGATTTGTCCACAAATCCGCACGGATCGCCATGATTTGTGCTAGCTGGGCAAACTTGCTTTATTAAAAGTCTAACTGATCATTAGGTGGCCAAATACTAGGGATGGTAAATGAGCGGGTTGGTTAAATTTGGACGGGTCAAGATGAGTTAAGTCAATAAATGAGTCATTGTTTAACTCAGTCCAAAGTGTACTTGGGCTAAGATGAGCTGGGTCAAGATGGGCTAAACAATGAGTCATAACTCAATCCGCCCAACTTGACTCATGTTTTAGAACCATGTTCATCTTGCATTAAAAATTCTTTTACCTTAAAATGTGTAAGTTGAAAAATATTTTGCGGGTGGGAGGGGGGGGGGGGGTTAGAGGGGGGGGTTTTGTTTTTTTACAC
>ML249522.1:0-45183 GCA_005239495.1 Nicotiana undulata | reverse complement strand
TTCAATACGTCGAACCGGCCTAAACTGCTCGGAATGACTTCAAACTTTGCAGATAAGTTATACATGACATCACAGAACTATTCCCGGTCTCGGAATCTCACTCGGACCTCGGGAACATAACATCACTTTTCAAGTCGCATTTCAAATTCTTTAAAACCTCAAAACCTCATTTTTTATCCGAAACCACTCAATTCACGCCCGTTTTACACCAAATTTTACAGATAAGACAAATAATATATAATAAACCTGTTACGTGCTCCGGAACCATAATACGGACCCGGTAACGAGGTTTCCACATAATTTTTTATTTTCAAAATCCTTTATTACTTTCAAAAAAAAATTTCTTTTAAAAATTCATTTCTCGGGCTTGGGACCTCGGAATTTGATTCCGAGCATATGCCCAAGTCCCATATTTTCCTACGGACCCTCCAAGACCGTCAAATCACAGGTCCAGGTCTGTTTACCAGAAATGTTGACCAAAGTCAACTATATTTATTTATTAATTATCAAAACTCATTTTTATCAAATTTTCACATAATAGCTTCCCGACTACACACTCGGGCTGCGCACGCATATCGAGGTGAGGCTAACGGAGGCTCTCGGAGCCTCGGAACACATATATAGCTTAAATTACGTAAGATGACCTTTTGGGTCATCACATAACTCCATCTTTTTCTACTGATTTTTATGATTAAACACTGATATTTTGTTCCTTAATCACCTAAATAGAGTTTTAGGGTCCAAAATACTTACCTCTATGAATAACACTGATTTCCTCTCTTCAAAGTCGCCTCCAAGCTCTTTTCCCGTTCAAAAATGGTGTTAAAAGGTCTAATGGTCGCGTAGGGTTTAATTATATTCTGCCCAGATTTTTAATAAAATACCTTATGCGTTCGCACGCTCCCAAGCGCGTTCGCACAGGGTCTTCTCCACTCCCTCACGCGATCGCAACACTGTGCACGCGATCGCAACATTGTGTACGCGATCGCACAGTGCACCAGCTACCCTTTTCCCCATGCGCCAAGCCCCCTGTGCGATCGCATCCCCTCCTACGCGATCGCACAACTTGCACTCCCTCTACTCTGCGATCGCAACTCCTCAAGTGCGATAGCACAGAAAAAATTCTGGGGCCTCACCAACAAACCTATGCGATCGCATATGACACCCCGCGATCGCATAGAGGAATTTACACCCTGCAACACACCAGCAAAACAACAGATTTTTCAAGTCCGGAAGTGTCTGTTAACCACCCGAAATCAATCCCGAGCCCCTCGGGACCCCAACCAATTATACAAACACATCACATATGATCATTCAAACTTAGTTTCACCCTCGGAACACCAAAACTAACATCGAACACCAAAATCACATCGGATTCAAGCCTAAGAACTTTGATATTTCTAAAAATCCACCAACGATGCCGAAACTATCCAAAACAACTCTGATTGACATGTAATTTTGCAAACATATCCAAAATGACATTAAGAACCTGTTCTAATTGTCTGAATTCCATTCCGACCCCGATAGCCTATTTCCCACTGCCGGCCGGAAATCGCCAAAACTAACTTTCGCCAATTCAAGCCTAATTCTACACCGGACAACACAAAAATATTCTGAACACACTCCTAAGTCCCAAATCACCTAACAAAGCTATCTGAGCCATAAAATTCGCATTCCGAGGTCGTTTACAAATAAGTCAACTCTCAGTTGACTTTTCCAACTTTAAGGCTATTTTTAAAGGCTAAGTGACTAAGTTCTCATTACAACCATTTCGATTCCAAGCCTACCAACTCTAACACATCAATAACAGTATAACCAACCTATGACAAGTCAATAACAGTAATTATAATGCAGGTTCTACGTAATGACAGACCGGGTCGTTACAACAGGACACCCACATATAACCTGATTAGTATAATCATGCTAATGGCAACAACAATAATAAAGGAAATAAAGCAGAAAATAAAGGAAAGGGGACATACAGTGGGGGGATTTACAATATAAGGAGTGAGAAACAATGATAAGATAGAATTATTAAACAATAATCCTTAAACGAATTAAGCAAATAAAGCAGCAAAGGAAAACTGCATGGCATCACCTTTCGTGCTTTTAATCTCAACCTCATCAAATAAATAAATAGAACGACACGACATCACCCTTCGTGCATTAAACCTCTCATAATATAACACGGCATCACTCTTCGTGCTTTATCACTCACAAATCATGGCACGACATCACCCTTCATGCATTAACATTCGTGCTTTACTCTCCTCCTTGCCAATCAAAGAATCAATAACAACAGATATATGGAAATATCACAAAGAAACCAGTATTTCGTCAATGCTTAATATCACAATATAAATATCAACCTTGAACCAATATTCAAAAGTTACCAAATCTCGGTAAAACCGGATATAAATTACTCAATATTTCAAATGACAACGCTAAGCATGGATAATATGATTAAAGACTAACAAATTTACAAGGATAGAATTCACTCGCATGCTATGACTCGACAACAACACATAGGTGCTCGTCACCTCACCTATACATTGTATCCAACAACCAAACACGTAGCAAATAAACACATAATACCTATTCCCTTAAGCCAAAATTAGACACGACACTTACCTCGATCCGCAAGCCACTCACTGCTTATGTACCGCTTTTCCTTTTGAATTCACCTCCTACCCACTCGTATATAGTCATAATTAGCTTAATATCATCAATTATAGCTAAATGAATCAATTTCAATGCACAATTATAGAATTCCTAAATTTTCCTCCAAAAAATAAAAAACCGACCCCGGGCCCACTTGGTCAAAACTCGAGGTTCATACCAAAATCTGTTTATCCATTCACCCCGAGCCCGAATATATAATTAGTTCCGGAATCCGACCCCAAGTCCAGATCAAAATCCTCAAATTTGTAAAATCCCCAATTCCCCCAAAATCCTTAATTTCTACCCTTGAAGAACAAGATTTAAGACTAGGAATTCAATGAATGATGATGGAAATTGAAGAAAACGAGTTAAGAAGTGCAAACCTATGATTTAGTGTCGAAATCCATCTTCAAAAATCACCCTAGGTCGAGTTCTAAGGTTGAAAAATGAAATTTGGGACTAAGTCCCGATTTTGGATTCTGTTTAAAATACTGGACATGTCTTCATCGGGTTCGCATTCGCGTAGAAGGTTACTGACCCCTCCCCCAGGTCCCTTAAACCATTGCGTTCGTGGGATACTGGTCGCATTTGCGAAGGGTACCACCCCTAATGCTCCACGTTCGCGAGGAAGAAAATTCCTCCCAGCTCATCTTACACTTCGCGGTCGCAAAGCACAAAATACCTGTGCACCAGAAAATAGTAGAACAACATAATCATCTAAGTCTCAAACCTCCCGTGGCCTATCCGAAACTCACCCGAGCCCTCGGGGATCCAAACCAAACATGCACACAAGTCTAAATTCATCATACAAACTTGCTCGTGCGATCAATTCGCCAAAATAACACCTAGAACTACGAATTTAGCACCAATACCTATGAATTTCTTAAGAACACTTTATATTTACTATCTTCTCAACCGAATGTCCGAATCACGTCAAATAAACTCTGTTTCTCACCAAATTTCACATACATGGTTTAGATATCATAACGGACTTGTACCGGGCTCTAGAACCTAAATACGGACCCGATACCATCAAAGTCAAGAATTAAACACATTCTTTAAAACCATTAGTTTTCTGTAATTCAATTTTTAGTCAAAAATTCATTTCTCGGGCTAGGGATCTCATAATTCGATTCCGGGCATACGCCTAGATCCCATATTGTACTATGGACCCACCAGGACCGTCGGAACACAGGTCCAAGTTCATTTACTCAAAACATTGACCAAAGTCTACTAAAATCACTTTTAAATTCCAAAAATTATCATTTCTTAAATTTTCCACATAAAGGATTTCAGAATTATGCCCGGACTGCGCACGCAAATCGAGGAGGATAAAAATAAGGTTTTAAGGCTAACGAGCGCGAAATAGAGTCCTAAAACACAAGATGACCCCTTGGGTCATCACAATATCCACCTCTAAAACAAATGTTCGTTCTCGAACAAACATAGAAAAATAACCGAACTGGCGAACAAGTGGGGATATCTACTCCGCATGTCCGACTCGGACTCCCAAGTAGCTACCTCAACAGGTTGACCTCTCTATTGCACTCGAACTGAAGGATAAATCTTCGACCTTAACTGACGAACCTGCCGGTCTAGAATGGCTACCAGCTCCTCCTCATAAGTCAAATCCTTGTCCAACTGGAAAGAGCTAAAATCTAATACGTGGGATGGGTCACCATGATACTTCCGGAGCATGGACACATGGAATACTGGATGAACTGATGATAACCTGTAGGCAACGTAAGTCTATAAGCCACCTCCCCCACTCTCTCAAGGTTCTCAAAAGGACCGATATACCTAGGGCTCAACTTCCCTTTCTTTCTGAACCTCATGACACCCTTCATGGGCGATACCCAAAGCAATACTCTCTCCCTGAGCATGAATACCACATCACAAACTCTACGATCGACATAACTCTTTTTCTTGGACTGAGCTAACGAAGTCGATCCTGTATAATCTTGACCTTGTCCAAGGACTCCTGTACTAAATCTGTACCCAATAACCTAGCCTCCCTCGGCTCAAACCACCAACTGGCAACCTGTACCGTCTACCATATAATGCCTCATAGGGAGCCATCATCTGAATGCTCGACTGGTAGCTGTTGTTGTAGGCGAACTCTGCAAGGGGAAAGAACTGATCCCACGATCCTCCGAAGTCTATAACACAAGCGCGAAGCATATCCTCCAAGATCTGAATAGTACGCTTGGACAGGCCATTCACCTGAGGATAGAATGTTGTGCTCAACTCAACTCGCGTGCCTAACTCACATTGAACTGCCCTTCAAAAGTGCGAGGTAAACTGTGTACCTCGATCAGAAATGATAGACACGGGCACACCGTGAAGAGGGACGATCTCCCGGATATAAATCTATGCCAACCGCTCTGAGGAATAGGTAACTGCCACAGGAATGAAGTGCGCTGACTTAGTCAGCCTATCCACAATAACCCACACGGCGTCGAACTTCCTCTGAGTCTGTGGGAGTCCAACAAAAAAGTCCATAGTGATACACTCCCACTTCCACTCAGGAATCTCCATCTGCTGAAGCAAACCATCGAGTCTCTGATGCTCTTACTTCACCTGCTGACAATTCAATCACCGAGCCTAATGAACTATATCTTTCTTCATCCTCCTCCACTAATAATGGTTCCGCAAGTCCTGGTACATCTTGGAAGCGCCCGGGTGAATAGAATACCAAGAACTATGGGCCTCCTCAAGCATCAACTCACGAAGCCCATCAACGTTAGGCACACATACACCACCCCGCATCCTCAAAATGTTGTCATCTCCAACGGTAACCTGCTTGGCACCACCGTGCCGAGCGGTGTCTTTAAGGACCATCAAGTGAGGGTCATCATACTGCCTATCTCTGACACGCTCAAACAAGGAAGACCGAGCAACTGTACAAGCTAGAACAGGGCTGGGCTCTGAAATATCCAACCTCACAAACTGATTGGCCAAAGTATGAATATCTGAAGCTAGCGGACTCTCACCGACTGGAATGAACGCAAGGCTACCCATACTCACTGCCTTCCTACTCAATGCATCGGCCACCACATTTGCCTTTCCCCGGTGATACAATATGGTGATATCTTAGTCTTTCAATAGCTCCAATCATCTCCTATGCCTCAAATTGAGATCCTTTTTCTTGAACAAATACTAAAGGCTGCGATGATATGTGAAAACCTCACACGACACGCCTTAAAGATAGTGCCTCAAAATCTTCAGCGTGTGAACAATGGCTGCCAACTCTAAGTCATGGACATGATAATTCTTCTCATGAACCTTCAACTGCCTAGACGCATATGCAATCACCCTGCCCTCCTGCATCAATACTGCTCCGAGCCCAACACGGGAAGCATCACAATATACCGTGTAAGATCCTGAACCTGATGGTAATACTAACACCGGTGCTGAAGTCAAGGCTGTCTTGAGCTTCTGAAAGCTCGCCTCACACTCGTCTGACTATCTGAATGGGGCACCCTTCTTGGTCAACCTAGTCATCGAGGCTGCTATAGATGAAAACCCCTCCATAAACCGACGATAATAACCCGCGAAACCCAAGAAGCTCCTGATCTCCGTGGCTGAAGTAAGTCTAGGCCAGTTTCTGACTGCCTCAATCTTCTTATGATCCACCGGAATACCCTTTGCTGATACGACGTGACCCAAGAAAGCGACTGAATCCAACCAAAACTTGCACTTCAAAATTTTAGCATACAACTAACAATCCCTCAAAGTCTGGAGCACTATCTTGAGGTGCTGCTCATGCTCCTCCCAACCGCGGGAGTATATCAAGATGTCATCAATAAACACAATCACAAAAGAATTTAAATAAGGCTGAACACTCGGTTCATCAAGTCCATAAATGTTGCGGGGGCATTGGTCAACCCAAAGGACATCACCAGAAACTCATAGTGCCATAACCGCGTCCGAAAGATGTCTTATGGACATCAATTTCCCTAATCCTCAACTGATGGTAGCAAAATCTCAAATTAATCTTTGAAAACACCTTGGCACCCTGAAGCTGATCAAACAAATCATCAATCCTCGGGAACAGATACTTGTTCTTGATAGTGACTTGTTCAACTGCCGATTATCTATACACATCCCCATAAATCCATCCTTCTTCTTCAGAAACACAATTGTCGCACCCCAGGGCGAGACACTAGGTCTAATGAAGCCCTTATTAAGCAAATCTTGTAAGTGTTCCTTTAATTCTTTCAACTCTGGTGGGGCCATCCGGTATGGCGGAATAAAAATGGGCTGAGTGCCCGGAGCCAAATCAAGGCAAAAGTCAATATCCATGTCCGGTGGCATCCCCGACAGGTCTGCAGGAAATACCTCAGGAAACTCACTGTCACGACCCAAATTCCCAACCTAAGGGATCGTGATGGCGCCTAACACCACACTTTCTAGGCAAGCCAATGTTAGAATTCGATTGACTAATTTTCTTAATTAATTACTTAAGCATAAATAAATCAATTTAAAATGGACTTAATTAACATAATTTCCAACAACCTCAAAACAAAATAATAATAATAACCAACTAAATGAAACGAACTACGAACTAATTATATAATTAACTCTATAACTACCCAGGGTCTGGTGTCACAATCCACAAACAACTAAAGAATACTACAAATAATGTCTGAAAGAAAAACTGTTCTGAATGATATAAAATAGTGTATGTAAATATAGGAGAAGACTCTCGGATATCTACGAACGCCGACAGATGTACCTTGTGTCTCCAAACGAAATAGGGTGGTCGTCCTAGAATCCTCTACTGCTGAATGGTACCTGGATCTGTGCAAAAAGAACACAGAGTGTAGTATCAGTACAACCGACCCCATGTACTGAGTAAGTGCCGAGCCTAACCTCGGCGAAGTAGTGACGAGGCTAAGTCGGGCTTCAACAATATGATTGATAATAACAATAAATATTAAGCAAGAAAGAAATCTAAACAAATAGATAAATAAGTGTTGCAACCAAATAAAATAAAACAACTCAGCTATAACCAATTCTCAAATGTCTCTTCGGAGTTCCAAACTTTAGCTTTAAATAAAAATAGTACTAAAATATTTAAAGAGTAGTAAAATAGACATTTTAGCTTTTCAAAACTTTGATTCTCTTTTTCTTGAAAAATCAGTAAAATATAAATGTAAATATCCTCCCTTATCACTCCTTGTTGCGGCGTGCAACCCTCTCCCACCTGTCCTCCCTTATTGCTCGTCCCGATAATATCTACCTTATTACTCCTGTTGCGGCGTGCAACCCGATCCCACATGTCCTCCCTTATCACTCCTTGTTGCGGCGTGCAACCCGCTCCCACCAGACATATCGTATCAGTTTATTCAAAATTTCACATACAGGCCAAGCCTTTCACAATACTTTTGTTTAAACAATTATAAATAATAAACTGCATTTTTCTCATGACTTCATCAATAACCTCTCAACCATGAAACCAATATGTACATTTATTCCATAAAAATAATACCAAACCTCTCAGCAATATTTATATCACGAGGAACCCAGCTCAAACAACCAATACTCTTCCAAATAGTCACAACAATAACTAACAACAATTTAACAAGGTTAAATAGTCATTGAAATAATAATAAACATATAACAGTTAAGACAATGATCAAATAAGCGGGGAATGGGAAAGGGGATCATGTTTAACAAACAATTTGGGTGGTGCATAGATACTCATCACCATACCTATACACCACACCCATGCAATTCACGTAGCAAACAAGTGGGGAGTCCTATTCCCTCTAGCTAAAGTTAGGCCAAACACTTACCTCAATTCTGCATGCCACTCGATGTTAAACTATTGCTTTTCCTTTTGAATTCACCTCTAAATTGATCGAATCTAATCAAAATTAAGTTAATATCATTAACTAATGCTAAAGGAACTAACTTTATTGAAAATATAATTTTCCCTAAGCTTTTCTAAAAAAAAAGTGAAAACCCGACCCCGGGCCCGCTTGGTCTAAACTCGGGGTTCGGACCAAATTACGTTTACCCACGAACCCAAATAGGCTATTAGTTTTGAAATCCGAGCTTAATTTGATATAAAAATTCGATTTTACAAAACTCCTTAATTCTACCCAAAACATAGATTTTTACCATGAAAATTCTTTGTTTTTGCTTTAAAAGTGATGCAAAATAGTAAGGAATTGAAAGAACAAAGTTTGGAATTGATTACCTATGACTTGGGGATGAAGATTGTTGAAGAAAATCGCTTTTAGGGCTGAAAACCTCGAAATTTTGGTGAAGAAAGTGTTTTGCCCGTTCTTTAACATGTATTTATATTAGCTGGGCTGGGCAACTGTGAGATCGCGGATAAAGATGTGCAATCGCACAGGGTAAGGAAAGATTGTTTGTGCGATCGCGGGAGAAAGAGTTCACTCAAACAAGGTATGACCTCCCCTCCCCCAGGCCTAATTTTAAAGCTATGCAATCCCGGGGTTTACTGTGCGATCGCATAGCACAGTCCAGGTGGTGCTGTGCGATCGCACACCTGCTCCTGAGGTCGCACAGTGCAAGTTTTTGGGGCTCCTGAAGACTACACTATGCGATCGCGGTTGTACTTATGCGATCGCATAGTACAAAAACCTGGACACCAAATACTGAAAAACCAGCAGTCATTTAAGTGCAAAAATCATCCCCTGGCCTATCCGAAACTCACCCGAGCCCTCGGGGCTCTAAACAAAACATGCACACAAGTCTAAAAATATCATACGGACTTGCTCGTGCGATAAAATCATGAAAATAACATGTAAATCTATGAATTAAACCTCAAAACTCATTATTTTCATCAAAAACTCTTAAGGTTCATAATTTCTCAACAGGATGTCCCAATCACGTCAAAGGAACTCCGTTTTTCACCAAATTTCACAATTAACCTTTAAATATCATAACAAAGCTGTACTAGGCTCCGGAACCAAAATACGGACCCGATACCAATGAGTTTTAGCATTATTTCATTTCTTTAATTCATGAACATTTCAACAAAATAATTTCTTTCAAAAATTGATTTCTAAGGCTTGGGACCTCGGAATTCATTTCCGGGCATACGCCTGAGTCCCATATTTTACTGCGGACCTCCCGGGATCGTCGGAACACAGATCTGGGTCTGTTTACTCAAAATGTTGACCAAAGTCAACTTTTATCAAATTTAAATTCTAAAAATCACTATTTCTCATATTTTCACATTAAAGCTTTCCGGTTTCACGCCCGGACTGCGCACGCAAATCGAGGTATTTAATTTTAGTCTTTTATGGCTATTAGGAATGGAACGGAGTCTACTTTTATAAATTGACCCCTTGGGTCATCACAATCTCCCCCTCTAAAACACACGTTCGTCCTCGAACGGACATAGTAAATTACCTGA
This sequence comes from Nicotiana undulata, assembly GCA_005239495.1. NCBI lineage: Eukaryota > Viridiplantae > Streptophyta > Magnoliopsida > Solanales > Solanaceae > Nicotiana > Nicotiana undulata. The sequence continues at coordinate 35,126 of ML249522.1, read as the reverse complement.
AGTGGCGAACAAGTGTGGGTATTTACTCTGCATGTCCGGCTCGGACTCCCAAGTAGCTGCCTCAACAGGCTGGCCTCTCCACTGCACTCGAACTGAAGGAAAACTTTTAGATCTCAATTGGCCAACCTGCCGGTCTAAAATAGCTACCGGCTCCTCCTCATAGGTCAAGTCTTTGTCCAATTGGACAAAGCTGAAATCTAACACGTGGGACGGGTCACCATGATATTTCGGGAGCATAGACACATGGAATACCGGATGAACTGAGGATAACCTGGAGGCAATGCAAGTCCGTAAGCTACCTGCCTCACCTTATCAAAAATCTCAAACGACCCGAAATACCTAGGGCTCAACTTGCCCTTCTTCCCAAACCTCATAACACCCTTAATGGGCGACACACGAAGCAATACTCTCTCTCCAACCATGAATGCTACATCACGAACCTTACAATCGGCATAACTCTTTTGCCTAGACTGAGCTGCACGAAGTCTCTCCTGAATAATCTTGACCTTATCTAAGGCTTCTTGAACTAAGTCGGTACCCAACAATCGAGCCTCTCCTGGCTGGAACCATCTATCTGGCGATCTGCACCGTCTACCATATAACGCCTCATAAGGAGCCATCTGAATGCTCGACTGATTACTATTATTATAAGCAAACTCCGCTAATGGCAAGAACTGATCCCGTGAACCTCCAAAATCAATAACACAAGCGCGGAGCATGTCCTCCAATATCTGAATGGTACGCTCGGACTGCCCGTCAGTCTAAGGGTGAAATGTTGTACTCAACTCCACTCGGGTACCCAACTCACGCTGAACTGCCCTCCAAAAGTGCGAAGTAAGCTGCGTACCCCGATCAGAAATGATAGAGACTGGCACCCCATAAAGGCGAACAATCTCCCGAATATACACAGCCAACCGCTCTGAAGTATAAGCACTAGCCACAGGAATGAAGTGTGCTGACTTAGTCAGCCTATCTACAATAACCCAAACCGCATCAAATTTCCTCTGAGTCCGTGGGATCCCAACAACGAAGTCCATAGTGAACGCTCCCGCTTCCACTCAGGAATCTTTATCTGGTGAAGCAAACCACCAGGTCTTTGATGCTCATACTTTACCTGCTGACAATTTAAGCAACGAGCCACATAAGCCACAATGTCCTTCTTCATCCTTCTCCACCAATAATGCTATTCCAAATCTTGGTACATTTTTGCTGCACCTGGGTGAATAGAATACTTGGAACTGTGAGCCTCCTCAAGGATCAATTCAAGGAGGCCATCAACATTAGGCACACAACCTACCTTGCATCCTCAAAACGCCATCATCTCCAACTGTAAGCTGCTTGGCATCGCCGTGCCGAACCGTGTCCCTAAGGATCGCCAAATGTGGGTCGTCATCCTGCCGCTCTTGGATACGATCAATTAGAGAAGACCGAGCGACAGTATAAGCTAGGACACTGCTGGGAGAAATATCCAACCTCACGAACTGATTAGCCAAAGTCTGAATGTCTGAAGCCAACGGTCTATTGCCAACTGGGATATACGCAAGACTGCCCATACTCACCGCCTTTCTACTCAATGCATCGGCCACCACATTGGCCTTCCCCGGGTGATACAATATAGTGACATCATAGTCTTTTAACAACTCTAACCACCTCCGCTGCCTCAAATTTAGATCTTTCTGCTTGAATAAGTACTGGAGGCTGCGATGGTTAGTAAAAATCTCACACGACACGCCATAAAGATAATGCCTCCAAATTTTCAAAGCATGCACAATAGCTGCCAACTCTAAATCATGAACAGGGTAATTCTTCTCATGGACTTTCAACTGACGAGACGCATACGCAATCATCCTGCCATCCTGCATCAACACTGCTCCAAGGCCAACTCGAGAAGCATCACATACACCGTGAAAGAACCCAAATCCGATGGTAACACCAACACCGGTGCGGAAGTCAAGGCTGTCTTGAGCTTCTGAAAGCTCGCCTCGCACTCATCTGACTATGTAAATGGAGCACCTTTATGAGTCAATTTAGTCATTGGGGCTGCTATGGATGAAAACCCCTCCACAAAACGACGGTAGTAACCGGCCAGACCCAAGAAACTCCTAATCTCCGTGGTTGTGGTGGGTCTAGGACAGTTCTTGACTGCCTCTATCTTCTTAGGATCAACCTGAATACCCTCAGCTGATACGATATGACCCAAAAGGCTACTGAATCTAACCAGAACTCACATTTAAAAAACTTAGCATATAACTGATTATCCCTCAAAGTCTGGAGTGTTATACGGAGATGTTGCTCATGCTCTTCTCAACTGCGGGAGTATATAAGAATGTCATCAATGAACACGATCACAAAAGAGTCTAGATGTGGCTTGAAAACCCCATTCATTAAGTCCATAAAGGCCGCTGGAGCATTAGTCAACCCAAAAGACATAACCAAAAATTCATAGTGCCCATACCTTGTACGAAAGGCTGTCTTAGGGATATCGGACGCCCTAATCTTCAGCTGATGGTAGCCTGACCTCAAATCAATTTTCGAAAACACTCTTGCACCTTGAAGATGATCAAATAGGTCATTAATGCTTGGCAACGGATATTTATTCTTGATAGTAACTTTATTCAGCTGCCTGTAGTCTATGCACATTCTCATTGACCCATCTTTCTTCTTTACAAACAAAACCGGTGCACCCCAAGGCGAGACACTGGGTCTTATGAAACCCTTATCTAGCAAATCTTGCAACTGTTCTTTCAACTCTTTCAGTTCTGGTGGGGCCATCCGATATGGAGGAATGGAAATCGGCTGAGTGCCCGGAGCCACATCAATACTGAAATCAATATCCCTATCGGGCGGTATACCCGGCAGGTCTGCAGGAAATACCTCAAGAAACTCACGCACGATAGGAACTGACTTTGTAGAAGAAACCTCAGCATCAGAATCCCGAATATGAGCCAAATAAGCCAAACACCCTTTCTCTACCATGCGACAAGCCTTAGCATATGAAATTACCCGGTTGGGAGTCCCTTTCCATTCTAATCGAGGCAACCCCGGTAAGGCTAAAGTAAATGTCTTGTCGTGACAGTCTAACATGGCATAATAGGGCGAAGACCAATCCATGCCCAATATAATATCAAAGTCAACCATGTATAGAAGTAAAAGATCAACACTAGTTTCATGACCTTTAATGACTACCACGCACAAACGATATATTCAATCTACCATAATAGCATCCCCCACTGGGGTAGACACATAGACGGGAACACTCAAGAGATCACGAGGAACATTCAAATACGGGGCAAAATAGGAGGAAACATACGAATAAGTAGACCCCGGATCAAACAAAACGGAAGCAGCTCTATCACAAACTGAGATGATACCTATAATAACAGCGTCGGAGGATTCTGCCTCAGGCCTAGCTGGAAAAGAATATAGTCGGGGATGAGCCCCACCACCCTGAACCACACCTCTGGAGGACCTCCACCTCTAGCAGGCTGACCTCCACCTCTAGCTATCTGTCCTTCACCTCTAACATTCTGGCCTCTACCTCTGACTACCTGACCCCTACCCCGTGTTGGCTGGGCAGAAGGAGGTACATAAGAACCACGACCCCCTGAAGTACCATGTGAAACCTGTAGTGTTGAATGGAATGGCCTCTGCTAAATGAAGTCCCACCTCCAGATGAGGCACCACTGAAAACACTATGGCGAGGCCTCTTGTCTAACCCCTGACCTCCCATCCCAAGAACTGACTCAACCCTCCTAGCTATATTAGTTGCATCCTGAAGAGAAATCTCGGGCCCTGTTTCCTTGGCCATCTGCAACCTGATGGGCTGGGCAAGTCCATCAATAAACCGTCTGACCCTCTCCCTCTCTGTGGGCAATATAAGAATAGCATGTCTAGCCAGATCCACAAAACGAGTCTCGTATTAAGTCACAGTCATGTTGCCCTGCTGTAGTCGCTCAAACTGACGACGCTTATCCTCTCGAGTAGTGACAAGTAAGAAATTCTCCAAAAAGAGATAAGAGAATTGCTCCCAAGTCAGAGCAGGTGATCACACTGGCCTGGTCAACAAGTAGTCTCTCCACCATTTCTTGGCGGAACACCTCATGACAACTATCCAGATATTCCTGTGGATCCTCCGAAGTAGCACCACTAAAATGGATAGGAAATAACTTAACGAACTTGTCAAGTCTCCACAAAGCATCCGATGACATGGTTGCCCCATTAGCGGGCGGCACTACTGCAACTGGCTGAATTACCCCAACAGTATTGGTCTCTGGAGTCTGAACCTGAGGAGTAGTCTGAACTGGAGTGTGGGTAGTAGAAGTCGGGACCCCTCCTCCAGACTGAGATACAGATGCTGCAAAAGGAAAGGTGCCAATCTGGGCCACACTCTCCATAAGGCCCACTAAACGGACCAAAGCATCCTGAAGAACTGGGGTAGCAATAAACCCCCCGGGAACCTGAGCTGGTCCAGCTGGAATAGTCTGAGCCGGAACCCCCTCATTAATCTCAATCTGGGGTTCCGTAGCTGTGGCTGCTGCCTGAGCAACGGGCTGAGTCCTGCCCCTGCCTCAGCCTTTGGCGTGGCCTTGGCCTCTACCCCTAGTAGGAGTTGTTGCTGCTGGAGGTCCGGAGTTCTGGTCAGCGGAAGATGAAGCACGTGTTCTCGCCATCTGCGAGAGAATAGAAGAATCCAAATCAATATTTGAGATACAAGAATTGCACGATAGAATAGAAGTTAAACTAGAGTTGTTTCCTAACTCAAGAGCTTCTGAGAGATAAGAACAAACGTCTCCGTACCGATCCTTCAGACTCTACTAAGCTTGTTCGTGGATTGTGAGACCTAAGTAAACCTAGTGCTTTGATACCAACTTGTCACGACCCAAATTCCCAACCTTAGGGATCGTGATGGTGCCTAACACCACACTTGCTAGGCAAGCCAATGTTAGAATTCGATTGACTAATTTTCTTAATTAATTACTTAAGCATAAATAAAACAATTTAAAATAGACTTAATTAACTTAATTTCCAACAACCTCAATACAAAAAAATAATAATAACCAACTAAATGAAACGAACTACGAACTAATTATATAATTAACTCTATGACTACCCCAGGGTCTGGTGTCACAATCCACAAACAACTAAAGAATACTACAAATAATGTCTGAAAGAAATAATGTAATTGTTCTGAATGATATAAAATAGTGTATGTAAATATAGGAGAAGACTCTCGGATATCTGCGAACACCGACAGATGTACATCGTGTCTCCAAACAAAATCAGGTGGTCATCCTAGAATCCTCTACTGCTGACTGGTATCTGGATCTGTGCAAAAAGAGCACAGAGTGTAGTATTAGTACAACCGACCACATGTACTGAGTAAGTGCCGAGCCTAACCTCGGTGAAGTAGTGACGAGGCTAAGTCGCGTTTCAACAATATGATTGATAAACCAGCATAAGTGTTGGAACCAAATAAAATAAAATAACTCAGCTATAACCAATTCTCAAATGTCTCTTCGGAGTTCCAAACTTTAGCTTTAAATAAAAATAGTACTAAAATATTTAAAGAGTAGTAAAATAGACATTTTAGCTTTTCAAAACTTTGATTCTCTTTTTCTTGAAAAATCAGTAAAATATAAATGTAAATATCCTCCCTTATCACTCCTTGTTGCGGCGTGCAACCCGCTCCCACCTGTCCTACCTTATTGCTCCTCCCGAAAATATCTCCCTTATTACTCCTGTTGCGGCATGCAACCCGATCCCACATGTCCTCCCTAAACACTCCTTGTTGCGGCGTGCAACCCGCTCCCACCAGACATATCGTATCAGTTTATTCAAAATTTCACAAATCAGGCCAAGCCTTTCACAATACTTTTGTTTCAACAATTATAAATAATAAACTGCATTTTTTTCATGACTTCATCAATAACCTCTCAACCGTGAAACCAACAAGAATATCAAAATATATGTACATTTATTCCATAAAAACAATACCAAACCTCTCTGCCATATTTATATCACGAGGAACCCAGCTCAAACAACCAATACTCTTCCAAATAGTCACAACAATAACTAACAACAATTCAACAAGGCCAAATAGTCATTGAAACAATAATAAACATATAACAGTTAAGATAATGATCAAATAAGCGGGGAACGAGAAAAGGGGATCATGTTTAACAAACAATTTGGGTGGTGCAAAGATACTCGTCACCACACCTATACACCACACCCATGCAATTCACGTAGCAAACAAGTGGGGAGTCCTATTCCCTCAAGCTAAAGTTAGGCCAAACACTTACCTCAATTCCGCAGGCCACTCAATGCTCAACTATTGCTTTTCCTTTTGAATTCACCTCTAAATTGCTCGAATCTAATCAAAATTAACTTAATATCATTAACTAATGCTAAAGGAACTAACTTTATTGAAAATATAATTTTTCCTAAGCTTTTCTAAAAAAAAGTGAAAACCCGACCCCGGGCCCGCTTGGTCTAAACTCGGTGTTCGGACCAAATTACATTTACCCATTCACCCACAAACCCAAATATGCTATTAGTTTTGAAATTCGAGCTTAATTTGACATAAAAATTCGATTTTTATAATACTCCTTAATTCTACCCAAAACCTAGATTTTTACCATGAAAATTCTTTATTTTTGCTTTAAAAGTGATGCAAAATAGTAAGGAATTGAAAGAACAAAGTTTGGAATTGATTACCTATGACTTGGGGATGAAGATTGTTGAAGAAAATCGTTTTTAGGGCTGAAAACCCCGAAATTTTGGTGAAGAAAGTGTTATGCCTGTTCTTTAACATGTATTTATATTAGCTGGGCTGGGCAATTGTGCGATCGCGGATAAAGAAGTATAATCGCACATGGTAAGGAAAGATTGGGTTGTGCGATCGCGGGAGAAAGAGTGCAATCGCACACGGTATGACCTCCCCTTCCCCAGGCCTATATTAAAGCTATGCAATCGCGGGTTTACTGTGCGATCGCATAGCACAGTCCAGGTGGTGCTGTGTGATCGCACAGTGCAAGTGTTTTGGGCTTCTAAAGACTACACTATGCGATCGATTAGTACAAAAACCTGGACACCAGATACTGAAAAACCAGCAGTTATTTAAGTGCAAAAGTCATCCCGTGGCCTATCCGAAACTCACCCGAGCCCTCGGGGCTCTAAACAAAACATGCACGCAAGTCTAAAAACATCATACGGACTTGCTCGTGCGATAAAACCATGACAATAACATGTAAATCTATGAATTAAACCTCAAAACTCATCATTTTCATCAAAAACTCTTAAGGTTCATAATTTCTCAACCGGATGTCTCAATCACGTCAAACGAACTCCGTTTTTCACCAAATTTCACAGTTAACCTTTAAATATCATAACAAAGCTATACCGGGTTTCGGAACTAAAATACGAACCCGATACCAATGACTTTTAGCATTATTTCATTTCTTTAATTCATGAACATTTCAGCAAAACAATTTCTTTCAAAAATTGATTTCTAAGGCTTGGGACTTCGGAATTCATTTTCGGGCGTACGCCTGAGCCCCATATTTTACTACGGACCTCCCGGGATCGTCGGAACATGGATTTGGGTCTGTTTACTCAAAATATTGACCAAAGTCAATTTTTATCAAATTTAAATTCTAAAAAATACTAGTTCTCATATTTTCACATGAAAACTTTCCGGTTTCACGCCCGGACTACAGACACAAATCGAGGTATTTAATTTTAGTCTTTTTATGGTTATTAGGCATGGAACATACTCTACTTTTATAAAATGACCCCTTGGGTCATCACACTCACAAACTGTCACGACCCGAATTTCCCTCCCCCGGGACCGTGATAGCGCCTAACGCTGAACCCGCTAGGCAAGCAAACGTAAACATTCAAATTTTCATTAATCCTTTATTATTAGACGAATATGGTGAAATACAAAAATTTTCATAAATAAAAGTATAAAAATGAAACAAACTATATGTTTATAACTCAATCCACTGCTTCTACGAAATACCAAAATAACCAAATCCCAGACCTTTGGAGCCACAATATCTCAGACTATCTACGAATAATACATAAAATGGTCTGAAAGAAGTGAATACATCTATTTCTGAAATAACTAAAATAGAAATAAAGAAGTGGAAGGGGACTCCAAGGCCTGCAGACGCCTGCACGACTACCTCGGTGTCTCCGACTGGACTGAAAGCAACCTCCTAGCTCTACTGTCCAAGGGGTCCTGTACCGGGATCTGCACAACAAAATATGTGCAGGTGTAGTATCAGTACAACCAACCCCATGTACTGAGTAAGTGTCGAGCCTAACCTCGGCGAAGTAGTGACGAGGCTAGGACACGAGAATCAAGACAACCCGTGCAATTGAATAATAATATACAGAAGAAATAATAACAACAAGGATAACCAGTTAAGTACAAGGGACAAGGGGAACATGCTAGGGAGAAGAGCTATCAAATAACAACAATAACGGAGTAGGATGATAGTGCAGATATCAAAATAACAGCAGGAAATAACAAACACAAAGAAAAACAGTACACGGCATCACCCTTCGTGCTTTTACTCTCATCCTCACCAAATAATAAATAAAGGCAAGTGAACGGCATCAACCTTCGTGCTTATACTCTCATCCTCACAATAATCAATAAAAACGGCACGACATCACCTTTCGTGCTTTTAATATCATAACATGGCATGGCATCTCCCTTCGTGCTTTTACACTCTCATCCTCACAATAAACAATACACGGCATCACCCTTCGTGCTTTACACTCTTCCTCACATAAATCAATACACGGTATCACCCTTCATGCTTTACACTCTTCCTCGCCCAAACAATATCAATAATAGAAGTTTGGCAAGTACGAAATCAACAATATGAACAATAACAGTAATTCACAACATCCCGGCAAGGGAACAACAATAGAAATATCACCGTCCCGGCAAGGGACACAACTATAACCAATCTCACTCAATTACATATCTTTACAAAATATTTCTCAACCAAAACTCATACTCAACAATATTCATTACAAAGAATTTCCCTCAAATAAACAACCACCAAGGTGAAATTTAATCTATAACACAGTAAATATCAATGAAAATCACATAATTCATAATATCCGACTCATGGGCATGCTTGACACCAACATATAGGTACTCCTCACCTCACCTATACGTTGAACATGGTATAAACACATAGCAAATAGGACTCAACCCCTATTCTCTCAATCTAAGGTTAGGCCAAACACTTACCCCGACTTCCACGACCAAAACCAAGCCTCAATCACAACTTTTTCTTTTGAATTTGGCTCCAAATCAATTGTATCTAGACATAATAGACTCAATAACATCAATAAACGCTAAATAATTCAATTCCAATGCTTAATTATAGATTTTCCATCATTCTTCCCAAAAAGTCAAAAATCGACCCAAAGGCTCGCTTGGTCAAAACACGAGGTTCGGACCAAAACACGATCACCCATTCACCCACGAGCCCGAATATGTAATTAGTTTTGAAATCCGACCCCAAAACAAGGTCTAAATTCCAATTATTCAAAAAGCCCTAACTCTACCCAAATCCTTAATTTTCTACCCTTAAGAACATGATTTAGGCCTAGAAATCTAATGGGTGTTGATAAAAATTGAAGAAAATGAGTCTAAGATTACATACCTATGAATTTGTAGTGAAGTTCTCTTTCAAAAATCGCCCAATTTGGAGTTTGGAAGAAGGCCGCGTTCGCACAAGGTTAAAATCACCCAACTCCTCAACCCCTCACTTACTCTATGCGTTCCCGATCCTGTGGACGCGTTCGCGTAGAGTCCCAACACTCCCCTTCCCCGAGTCTCCTTTGTGCTACGCGTTCGCGTGAGGCCCTTTGCGTTCGCGTAGAGCATTTCCTCCAAGCTCTGCATTCGCGGCCTAGGCCCTGCGTTCGCGTAGGGCAAATCCTACCCCCTCCCAGACTGTGCTGTGCGTTCGCACGAGTTGCACCGCGAACGCGAAGGTCAAAGACCTAAACAACAGATACAACACTTAAACACCATATTTTCAAGCCTAATAATACCCCGACGCCTATCCGAAACTCACTCGAGCCCTCGGGGCTCCAAACCAAGTATGCGCACAACCTCAAAAACATCCTACAGACTTTCTTGTGCGATCAAATCGCCAAAATAACACCTTAAACAACGAATTTATTATAAAAATCAAAGAAATTTCTCATAACTTTCAAAGTATCAAAATTTACAACTGTGGGCCCGAATCACGTCAAACGACTTCTGTTTCTTACCAAATTTTACAGACATGTTATAAATATTATATTGAACCTGTACCGGACTCTAGAACCAAAATACGGGCCCGATACCATAGGTTTCACAGATAATCAAATTTCTAAAATCCTTTATATTTTCAGAAAAATAATTTCTTTCAAAAATTTATTTCTCGGGCTTGGGACCTCGGAGTTTGATTCCGAGCATACGCCCAAGTCCCATATATTCCTACGGACCCTCCGGGACCGTCAAATCACGGGTCCGGGTCTGTTTACCAAAAATGTATACCAAAGTCAACTTAATTCAAATTTCAAAAACAAAACTATCAATTTTCTCAGTTTTTCACATAAAGGCTTCCCAGCAACACGCCCGGGCTGCGCATGCAAATCGAGGTGAGACAAAAGGAGGTTTTCATGACCTCAGAACACAGAATTGACTTATAAAACACGGGATGACCTTTTGGGTCATCACAATCTCCACCTCTAAAACAAACGTTCATCCTCGAACGGACATAGAATAGTACCTGAATCGGGGAATAGATGGGGATATTGGCTCTGCATATCGGACTCGGATTCCCAGGTAGCTGCCTCGGCATGCTGACCTCTCCACTGAACATGGACTGAAGGATAACTCTTCGATCTCAACTGATGAATCTTCCGGTCTAATATGGCTACTGGCACCTCCTCATACGTCAAATCCTTGTCCAACTGGACACTGCTGAAGTCTAGCACATGAGATGGATCGCGAGATACTTCCGAGCATAGATACATGAAACACTAGATGCACGACTGATAAACGCGGTGGCAAAGCAAGTCTGTAGGCCACCTCTCCCACTTTATCAAGAATCTCAAAGGGACCAATATACCTAGGGCTCAGCTTGCCTTTCTTTCCGAACCTCATCACGCCCTTCATGGGCGACACCCGGAGCAATACCTGGTCTCCTACCATAAATGCCAAATCTCGAACTCTGCGGTTTGCATAACTCTTCTGCCTGTACTGAGCTGTACAAAGTCTATCCTGAGTGATCTTCACCTAATCCAAGGCATCCTGCACTAACTCCGTGCCCAACAACTGAGCCTCTCTCGGCTCAAACCACCCAATTGGCGACTGACACCGCCTGCCATACAACGCCTCATAAGGAGCCATCTGGATGCTCGACTGATAGCTGTTGTTGTAGGAAAACTCAGCTAAAGGAAAAAACTGGTCCCAAGAACCTCCAAAGTCAATGACACATGCTCGCAACATATCCTCTAAAATCTGAATAGTACGCTCGGACTGATCGTCCATCTGAGGATGAAACGTTGTGCTACTCAACTCGTGTGCCCAACTCACACTGAAATACTCTCTAGAAATGTGAGGTAAATTGCGTACCTCGGTCAGAAATAATGGACACGGGCACACCATGAAGGCGAACAATCTCCCTGATGTAGATACCTGTTAACCTCTCCGAAGAATAGGAAACTGCCACTAGGATAAAATGTGCTGACTTGGTCAACCTATCCACAATGACCCATACTGCATCGAACTTCCTTTGAGTCAGTGGGAGTCCAACTACGAAATCCACGGTGACAAGCTCCCACTTTCACTCGGGAATCTCAATCTGCTGCATCAAACCACCGGGTCTCTGGTGCTCGTACTTAACCTGCTGACAGTTCAAGCACCGTGCTACATATGCCACAATATCTTTCTTCATTCTCTGCCACCAATAATGCTGCCGCAAATCCTGGTACATCTTTGCGGTGCCCGGATGAATGGAATACCGGGAACTATGGGCCTCCTTTAATATCAACTCACGAAGTCCATCAACATCAGGCACACAAATATGGCCCTGCATCCGCAAGACTCCATCATCACCAACTGAAACCTGCTTTTCACCTCCGTGTCGAACCATGTCCCTAAGGGCACGCAAGTGAAGATCATCATACTGCCGAAGTCGGTTGGCTAAAGCCTAAACATCTAAATCAAGCGGTCACTCCCTGACCGGAATATAAGCAAGACTACCCATGCTGGCTGACTTCCGGCTCAAAGCATCGGCCACCATATTGGCCTTCCCCGGATAATATAAGATGGTAATGTCATAATCTTTCAACAGATCTAACCATCTTCTTTGCCTCATATTCAACTCTTTATGCTTGAACAAATATTTCAAACTCTTATGATCTGTGAACATCTCACATGGCACACCATACAGATAATGCCTCAAAATCTTCAATGCGTGGACAATGGCAGCTAACTCCAAATTATGAACTGGATAGTTCTTCTCATGAACCTTCAACTGACGTGAAGCATATGCTATAACCTTGCCATCCTGTATCAACATAGCACCAAGTCCAACCCGTGAAGCATCACAATACACGGTATATGGCCCTGAACCTGAGGGCAAAACCAACATCGGTGCCGTGGTCAAGCCTGTCTTGAGCTTCTGAAAGCTCGCCTCACACTCATCTGACCACGTGAACTGGGCACCCTTCTGAGTCAACCTTGTCATCGGGGCTGCAATAGATGAAAGGCCCTCCACAAACCCACGATAGTAACCTGCTAAGCCCAAGAAACTCCGAATCTCTGTAGCTGATGTGGGTCTAGGCCAATCCTTAACTGCTGAAATCTTCTTGGGATCTACCTAAATACCCTCTGCTGATACAACATGGCCCAAGAATGCAACCGAGCTCAACCAAAACTCACACTTGGAAAACTTAGCATACAATTGACTGTCCTTCAGAGTCTGGAGAACGACTCAAAGGTGCTGCTCGTGCTCCTCCCGATTGCGAGAGTAAATCAAAATATCATCAATGAAGACAATCACGAACAAATCCAAATAAGGCCTGAACACTTGGTTCATCAACTCCATGAAAGCGGCTGGGGCATTCGTCAACCCGAATGACATCACCAAGAACTCATAATGCCCGTATAGAGTGCGAAAAGTTGTCTTAGGGACACCAAACGCCCTAATCCTCAACTGATGGTAGCCAAATCTCAATTCAATCTTTGAAAACACTGTGGCATCCTGAAGCTGATCAAACAAATCATCAATCCTAGGCAATGGATACTTGTTCTTGATAGTAACCTTGTTCAATTACCGGTAATCAATGAACATCCTCATCGTTCTGTCCTTCTTCTTAAAAAACAACACTGGTGCACCCCAAGGAGAAACACTAGGCCTAATAAAGCCTTTATCTAGCAAATCCTGCAACTGATCCTTCAACTCATTTAGCTCTGGCGGGGCCATACGATACGGCGGAATAGAAATGGGATGAGTGCCCGGAGCCAAATCAATGCAAAAGTCAATATCCCTGTCGGGTGACATACGCGGCAGGTCTGCAGGAAACACCTCTGGAAACTCACAAACAATAGACACAGACTCCATAGAAGGAACCTCAGCACTAGAATCACGAACATAAGCCAAATAGGCCAAACACCCCTTCTCAACCATGCGTCAAGCCTTGATATATGAGATACCCTACTCGAAGCATGACCAGGAGTCCCCCTCCACTCCAATCGAGAACTCCCGGCAAGGCCATGGTCACTGTCTTGGCATGACAGTCCAGAATAGCATGATAGGGAGACAACCAATCCATCCCCAAGATAACATCGAAATCAACCATATCAAGGAGTAGAAGATCTACTCTGGTCTCAAGGCCACCAATAACCACTATACATGAACGGTAGACTCGATCTACCATAATGGAATCACCCACCGATGTAGATACATATATAGGGGTACTCAGGGAATCACGAGGCATAATCAGATAAGGAGCAAAATATGAGGACACGTAGGAATATGTGGACCCCAGATCAAACAAAACTGAAGCATCCCTACTGCCAACTGAAACCATACCTGTAACAACTGCATCGGAGGCCTCAGCCTCAGGCCTGGCGGGAATAGCATAACATCGGGGTTGGGGCCCACCAATCTGAACATCCCTAGGTCGACCTATTACAGGCTGACCTTTACCTCTAATAGCATGACCTCCACCTATAGTTGTCTGGCCTCCACCTCTGGAACCTCAACCTCCACCCCTAGATGGCTGAGGGGGTGGTGGAGCACCTGGTGCAGGAATCATAGCATGGGAACCCCGGTGCTGAGAACCACTCGAAGCTCGGGGGCAAAACCTAGCAATGTGCCCCGGGCCACCACAAGTATAACAAGATCTCAGCTGCTGAGACTGCTGGCCCTGAAATTGTCCCTGTCGACCGGAGTAACCACTCTGAAAACTCTGGAGCGGCGGTGCACTGATAGGAGCTGGTGGTGCACTGCGGGATACTTGAAGTGCTGACTGAAAGGGTCTAGGAGGATGACCTCTGCCAAATGAATCCCTGCCTCCGGATGAGGCACTACTGAACCAGCCAAAATGACGAGGCCTCTTGTCAGACCCCTGACCACTACCCTGCAATAAGACCACCTCGACTCGCCTGGCCACATTGGCCGCCTCCTAAAATGAAATATCACTGCATGTCTATTTGGCCATCTGTAGTCTAATCGTCTGAGCTAGACCCTCAATAAACCTCCTCACACTCTCTCGGTCGGTGGAGAGTATCATAACAACATGTCGGGCCAAAGTGATGAACCTGGTCTCATACTGTGTAACTGTCATAGAACCATGCTGGAGACGCTCAAACTGCCTCCGGAGATCCTCTCTCCGGGTGAATGGAAGAAACTTCTCCAAGAACAAATCGAAGAACTGAGCCCAAGACAAAGGCGAAGACCCAGCTGGTCTGGTCAAGCAATAATCCCTCCACCAAGTCTTGGCGAAACCAGAAAGGCGAAAAGTAGCAAAATCGACCCCATTGGTCTCGACTATCCCCATGTTCCGAAGAACCTCATAGCAACTGTCCAAGTAATCCTGGGGATCCTCTGAAGGTGCACCACTAAAAGTAGTAGGGAACAGCTTGGTGAACCGTTCCAATCTCCATAAAGCTTCAGCAGACATAACTGCTCCCTCAACGGCCTGAGCCACAATACCCGACTGAGTTACTCTAGTTGTCTGAGGTGCTGGAGTCTGAAACTGAGAAGCTAACTGCTCTGGTGTGCGAGTGGCGGGAGTCTGGGCTCCTCCCCCAGCCCGAGAGACGTCTGGTACTGTAGGAAGTAGACTTGCCTGATCCACGCTCTCCATAAGGCCCACTAAACAAACCAGAGCATCCTGAAGTACCGGGGTGGCGGCGAACCCCTCTGGGACCTGAGCTAGTCCAACCGGGACTGTCTGGGTAGGAACCTCATCGACAAACTCTACCTGAGGATCCTCCACTAGGGCTGCTGCTCTGGGCTGAGCCCTGCCCCTGCCTCGGCCTCTAGTACGACCTCGGCCCCTCGTGGGGGCTGCAATTGGAGCCTCGGGCTGCTGATAAGTAGATGAAGAAGCACGTGTTCTCGCCATCGGCGAGAGAATAGAATAGAAATTCAATTAGCATTTAGAAGTCAAACCGCACGACAGAGAAGAATAGATGTGAATATATTCCTAAACTCTGCAGCCTCTGGGGATAAGTACATACGTCTCCGTACCGATCCCTCAGACTCTACCAAGCTTGTCCGTGAATTTTGAGACCTAAACAACCTAGTGCTCTGATACCAACTTGTCACGACCCGAATTTCCCTCCGTCAGGACCGTGATGGCGCCTAACGTTGAACCCGCTAGGCAAGCCAACGTAAACATTCAAATTTTCATTAATCCTTTATTATTAGACGAATATGGTGAAATAAACCATTTTTCATAAATAAAAGTATAAAAATGAAACAGATTATATGTTTATAACTCAATCCACTGCTTCTACGAAATACCAAAATAACCAAATCCCAGACCTTTGGAGCGACAATATCTCGGACTATCTACGAATAATACATAAATTGGTCTGAAAGAAGTGAATACATCTGTTTCTGAAATAACTAGAATAGAAATAAAGAAGTGGAAGGGAACGCCAAGGCCTGCGGACGCCTGCAGGACTACTTCGGTGTCTCCGACTGGACTGAAAGCAACCTCCTAGCTCTACTGTCTAAGGGGTCCTGTACCGGGATCTGCACAACAAAATATGTGCAGGTGTAGTATCAGTACAACCGACCCCATGTACTGAGTAAGTGTCGAGCCTAACCTCGGCGAAGTAGTGACGAGGCTAGTACACGACAATCAAGACAACCTGTGCAATTGAATAATAACAACAAGGATAACCAGTTAAGTACAAGGGACAAGGGGAACATGCTGGGGAGAAGAGCTATCAAATAACAACAATAACGGAGTAGGATGACAACAGATATCAAAATAATAACAGGAAATAACAAACACAGAGAAAAACAAGGCACGACATCACTCTTCGTGATTTTACTCTCATCCTCACCAAATAATAAATAAAGGCAAGTGCACGGCATCACCTTTCGTGCTTTTACTCTCATCCTCACAATAATCAATAAAAACGGCACGACATCACCCTTTGTGCTTTTAATATTATAACATGGCACGACGTCACCCTTGGTGCTTTTACACTCTCATCCTCACAATAAACAATACACGACATCACCCTTCATGCTTTACACTCTTCCTCACAGAAATCAATACACGACATCACCCTTCGTGCTTTACACTCTTCCTCACAGATATCAATACACGGCATCACCCTTCGTGCTTTACACTCTTCCTCACCCAAACAATATCAATAACAGAAGTTTGGCAATGAAGAAATCAACAATATGAACCATAACAGTAATTCATAACATCCCGGCAAAGGAACAACAGTAGAAATATCACCGTCCCGGCAAGGGACGCAGCTATAACCAATCTCACTCAAGTACATATCTTTACAAAATATTTCTCAACCGAAACTCATACTCAACAATATTCATTACAAAGAATTTTCACCAAATAAACAACCACCAAGTTGAAATTTAATCTATTACACAGTAAATATCAATAAAATCACATAATTCATAATATCCGACTCACGAGCATGCTTGACACCAACATATAGGTACTCTTAACCTCACCTATACGTTGAACATGGTATAAACACATAGCAAATAGGACTCAACGCCTATTCTTTCAAGCTAAGGTTAGCCCAAACACTTACCTCGACTTCCACGACCAAAATCAAGCCTGAATCACCGCTTTTCCTGTTGAATTTGGCTCCAAATCAATTGTATCTAGACATAATCGACTCAATAACATCAATAAACTCTAAATAATTCAATTCCAATGCTTAATTATTGATTTCTCATTATTTTTCCAAAGAGTCAAAAATTGACTCCGGGCCCGCTTGGTCAAAATACGAGGTTCGGACCAAAACCAGATCACCCATTCACCCACGAGCCCAAATATGTAATTAGTTTTAAAATCTGACCCCAAAACGAGGTCTAAATTCTAATTATTCAAAAAGCCCTAACTCTACCCAAATCCCTAATTTTCTTCCCTTAAGAACATGATTTAGGCCTAGAAATCTAATTTGTGGTGAAGTTCTCTTTCAAAAATCGCCCAATTTGGACTTTGGAAGAAGAAGTTATGAATTTTTTGTCTAATCCCGTATAGGTTTTGTTTTTAAAAAATTCACTGGGCAAAATTGTTCGTCGCGTTCGCGTAGGCTTGGCTTACTTGGCCTATGCGTTCGCGAGCTTCAGGTCGCGTTCGCACAGGGTTA
Source organism: Nicotiana undulata (assembly GCA_005239495.1). NCBI lineage: Eukaryota > Viridiplantae > Streptophyta > Magnoliopsida > Solanales > Solanaceae > Nicotiana > Nicotiana undulata. Next base: position 17,221 of record ML249522.1, on the reverse strand, counting down.
AAATCACCCAGCTCCCCAACCCCTCACTTACTCTACGCATTCGCGATCCTGTGTACGCGTTCGCGTAGAGTCCCAGCACTCCCCTTCCCCAGGTCCCCTTTGTGCTACGCGTTCGCGTGAGGCCCTTCGCGTTCGCGGAGAGCATTTCCCCCAAGCTCTGCGTTCGCGACCCAGGCCCTGCGTTCGCGTAGGGAAAATCCTACCCCCGCCCTGACTGTGTTGTGCGTTCGCATGAGTTGCACTGCGAACGCGAAGGTCAAAGACCTGAACACCAGATACAACACTTAAACACCAGATTTTCAAGCCTAAAAATACCCCGACGCCTATCCGAAACTCACTCGAGCCCTCGGGGCTCCAAACCAAATATGCGCACAACCTCAAAAACATCCCGACTTACTCGTGCTATCAAATCGCCAAAATAACACCTTAAACAACGAATTTATCATAAAAATCAAAGAAAGTTCCCATAACTTTCAAAGTATCAAAATTTACAACCATGGGTCTGAATCACGTAAAACGACTTCCGTTTCTTACCAAATTTTACAAACATGTTATAAATATTATATTAAACCTGTACCGGGATTCGAAACCAAAATACGGGCCTGATACCATATGTTTCACACATAATCAAATTTAAAAAATCCTTTATATTTTCAGAAAAACAATTTCTTTCAAAAATTCATTTCTCGGGCTTGGGACCTCGGAATTCGATTCCGAGCATACGCCCAAGTCCCATATTGGACCCTCCGGGACCGTCAAATAACGGGTCCGGGTCCATTTACAAAAAATGTTGACCAAAGTCAACTTAATTCAAATTTCAAAAACAAAACTATCAATTTTCTTAGTTTTTTACATAAAGGCTTCCCGGCAACATGCCCGATCTGTGCACGCAAATCTAGGTAAGACAAAAGGAGATTTTCATGAACTCGGAACACAGAATTGACTTATAAAACACAGGATGACCTTTTGGGTCATCACACGAACAACATGCACAAAATCCATAGAAGGAACCTCAGCACTAGAATCACGAACATAACCCAAATAGGCCAAACACCCCTTCTCGACGATACGTTGAGCCTTCATATAAGAAATAAATCTACTGGAAGAATGGTTAGGAGTCCCTCTCCACTCTAATCAAGGCAACCCCGGGCAAGGCTAATGTCACTGTCTTGGCGTGACAGTCCAAAATAGCATGATAAAGTGACAGCCAATCCATGCCCAATATAATATCGAAATCAACCATATCGAGGAGCAAAAGGTCTACACTAGTCTCAAGACCCCCAATAGTGACCACACACGAGCGATATACAAGATCTACAACAATAGCATCCCCCACGGGCGTGGACACATATACAGGGTCGCTCAAAGAATCACGGGGCACAACCAAATATGAAGCAAAATAAGATGACACATAGGAGTAAGTAGACCCCGGATCAAATAGAACAGAAGCATATCTACTGCAAACTAAAATAGTACATGTGGTAACAACATCGGATGACTCAGCCTCACATCTGGCTGGAAAGGCATAACATCGGGGTTGGGCCCCACCACCCTGAACCATGTCTCTGGGACAACCTCTGACTGGCGGGCCTCCACCTCTAGAGGCCTGACCTCTACCTCTAGTGTCCTGACCTCCACCTCTAACAATATGGCCCCTACCTCTGGCTACCTGACCCCTACCTCTAGTCGAATAGGCAGGCGGTGCGACAGCTGGTGCCGGAACCATGGCACGAGAACTCTGGTACTGTGAACTACTCGACGCACAAGGGAAATATCTAGCAATGTGCCTCGGGTCACCACAAGTATAACATGACCTCGGCTGCTGAGAGTGCTGGCCAGCAAACTGGCCATGTCGACCTGAATAACCACCCTGAAAACTCTGAAGAGGAGGTGCATGATAGGAGCTGGCTGATCAGAATAAGGAATATAAGGGCCACGAACACCTGGGACACCGTGGGATGCCTGGAGCTGAATGAAATGGCCTGGAAGGATGGCTTATACCATAAGTACCCCCGCCTCCAAATGAGGCACCGCTGAATCCCCCAGAGTGGCGAGGTCTCTTGTCTGACCCCTGACCTCCCAATCCAAGAACCATCTCAACTCGTCTGGCCACATTGGCCGCATCCTAGAAATAGATCGTGCTCTAAGTCTCCTTAGCCATCTGCAATCTGATAGGCTGAGCAAGACCCTCAATAAACCTCCTCACCCTTTCTCTCTCTGTGGGAGCAAAAGAATAGCATGGCGGGACAGATCCACGAAACAAGTCTCATACTGAGTAACAATCATGTTTCCCTGCTGGAGACGCTCGAACTAACGACGACGCTCCTCTCTCGTAGTGATAGGCAGAAATTTCTCTAGGAAGAGATGTGAGAATTGATCCCAAGTAAGAGCACGCGACCCAGCTGGTCTAGTCCATAAATAATCTCTCCACCATTTCTTGGCGGAACCAGTCATCTGGAAAGCAACAAAATCGACCCCATTGGTATCCAATATACCAATGTGTCTGAAGAACCTCATGGAAGCTATCAAGGTACTCCTAGGGGTCCTCTGAAGTGGCACTGCTGAAATGAACTAGGAAAGCTTGGTAAACCTATACAATCTCCACAAAGCCTAGGAGGACATAGCTACCCTATCACCGGGCGGTGCTGCAGCAATCGGCTGAACTACCCTAACTGGATGGGTTGTTGGAGTCTGAAACGGGGGAGCCATCTTCTCCAGATTGCGGGTGGCTGGAGTCTGGGCTCCTCTTCCATCCTGAGATACAGCTAGTGCCATAGGTAATGGGCCAGTCTGGGCCACACTCTCCATAAGGCCCATTAATTGGACCAAGGCATCCTGAAACACTGGGGTGGCAATAAACCCCTTTGGGACTTGAGTTGGTCCTGCCGGAACGGTCTGAGCTGGAACCTCCTCATCGAACTCTACCTGAGGCTCCGTAGCTGGAGCTACTGCTCGGGCACTAGGCTGAGCCCTGCCCCTGCCTCGCCCTCTGCCCCTCATAGGAGCTGCTGCTGATCAGCGAAAGAAGCGGTACGTGTTCTTGCAATCTGCGAGAGAATAAGAGTTCAATCAGTATTGAGATAACAAGAATCCACGACAGAGTTGAATAAAAGTGAACTTGTTCCTAACTTTATAGCCTCTGGGAGATAAGTACAGACGTCTTCGAACCGATCCCCCAGACTCTATTAAGCTTGTCTGTGAATTGTGAGACCTAGGCAACCTAGTGCTCTGATACCAACTTGTCACGACCCGAATTCCCACCATCGGGATCGTGATGGCGCCTAACGATGCACTTGCTAGGCAAGCCAACATTAGAGGTTTACAACATATAAATCTTATAATTTACGGAGAATCACTACAACTCAATATATGATAATTTAATTAAGAAACGAAATTGCATAATAACACTGCGCATATGATATTTATATGTCTAACTACCCATGATCTGAAGCCACAACTCATGGACTACTATGAATTAACTACAGGTATTTGGCTGAAAGAAAAATGTGCAACTGTTTATGAACTAAAGGAAACAGTAAATGAGCATATAGGAGGAGAATCCGGGAATCTGCGGACGTCGGCAAATCTACCTTGGGTCTCCTGCGTAAAGCTCAGCTACGGTCTCAGAATCAGCTCGAACCGATACCTGGATATACACAGAAAGTGCAGAGTGCAGTATCAGTACAACTGACCCCATGTATTAGTAAGTCTCGAGCCTAACCTCGGCGAAGTTGTGACGAGGCTAGGACGGGACACCCACATATAACCTGAACAATATAATCATGCTAATGGCAACAACAGTAATAAAGGAAATAAAGTAGAAAATAATGGCAAAGGGACATACAGTGGGGGAAATTACAATATAAGGAGTGAGAAACAATGATAAAACATATTTAAACAATAATCCTTAAACAAATTAAGCAAATAAAGCAGCAAAGAAAAACTGCACAGCATCACTCTTCGTGCTTTTACTCTCAATCTCACCAAATAAATAAATAGAACGACACGACAACATCCTTGCACATTAAACCTCACATAATATAACACGACATCACCCTTCATGCTTTATCACTCACAAATCATGGCACGGCATCACCCTACGTGCATTAACACTCACAAAACATGGCACGACATCACCCTTCGTGCTTTACACTCTTCTTCACGATATAAATAATGCATGGCACGGCATCACCCTTCGTGCTTTACTCTCCTCCTTGCCAACCAAAGAATCAATAACAACAGATAGATGGAAATATCACAAAAAACGGTATTTTGTCCTTGAACCAATATTCAAAAGTTACCAAATCTTGGTAAAACCAGATATAAATCACTCAAAATTTCAAATGACAACGCTAAGCATGGATAATATGATTAAAGACTACCAAATTTACAAGAATAGAATTCACTCGCATGCTATGACTCGACAACAACACATAGGTGCTCGTCACCTCACCTATACATTGTATTCAACAACCAAACACGTAGCAAATAAACACATAATACCTATTCTCTCAAGCCAAAGTTAGACACGACACTTACCTCGATCTGCAGGCCACTCACTGCTCAAGTACCGCTTTTTCTTTTGAATTCACCTCCTACCCACTCGTATCTAGTCATAATTAGCTTAATCAATTATAGCTAAAGGAATCAATTTCAATGAACAATTATAGAATTCCTAAATTTTCCTCCAAAAAATAAAAAACCGACCCCGGGCCTACTTGGTAAAAACTCGAGGTTCCGACCAAAATCTGTTTACCCATTCACTCCCGAGCCCGAATATGTAATAGTTCCGGAATCCCCTCCCAAATCGAGGTCTAAATCCCCAAATTTGTAAGATCCCCAATTCCCCAAAAATCTCTAATTTCTACCCTTAAAGAGCAAGATTTAAGACTAAAAATTCAATGAATGATGATGGAAATTGAAGAAAACGAGTAAGGAAGGGCAAACCTATGATTTGGTGTCGAAATCCCTCTTCAAAAATCACCCTAGGGTCGAGTTCTAAGGTTGAAAAATGAAATTTAGGACTAAGTCCCAATTTTGTATTCTGTTTAAAACACTATACAGGTCTTCATCGCGTTCGTGAGAAACCGGTCGCGATCGCGAAGCTTTGGCCCTATTGTCCTACGCGTTCGCGAGGTAACCTATGTGTTCATGAAGGAATACTTCCCCCCAAGCCTCCATGTTCGCGAGGCAAGTGTCATGTTCACGTAGAAGGTTACTGACCCCTCCCCAATGTCCCTTAAACCATCGTGTTTGCGGGAGACTGGTCGCGTTCGCGAAGGGTACCACCCTAATGCTCTGCGATCGCGACTAGTCCTTTGCGTTCGCGAAGAACAAAATTCCTCCCAGTGCAGCTTACACTTTGTGATTGCGAGAGTGGCTTCGCGATCGTGAAGCAAAAAATACCTGTGCACCAGAAAATAGCAGAACAACAGAATCCTCTAAGTCTCAGACCACCCGTGGCCTATCCGAAACTAACCCGAGACCTCGGGGCTCCAAACCAAACATGCACACAGGTATAAAAACATCATACGGACTTGTTCGTTGATCAGTGCCACTAGATAGTAGCAAGGCAGGGGTCAATGCAGTTTTTACCCGAACGGGTCGGGATCGAATCCACAGGGAGTTACTAATGTGGGAGTTGAGTTCCTAAGTGATCTAGTAGTGTGTTGTGCTTTTAATTGCACTTCTCATAAATTTGGTTTGATACTTGAACTACGATTTAAACTAATAATTCACCCCCATCTTTAATAGGACTGGAATAAGTTCGGGCAGATCTCCGTCCCATTTCACAGATGCATCGCATTGAGAATTGACTCGTCGGATTAACCACTTAGACGGAGAGTTCCCCGTATTCCATTTCATTGGCAACTGAAATAGATCTAAACTGATTGCGCGGTACCCCGGGCCGAAGAAATTAAAAAATGAATTGAAAAGAATATCAATATAAGGCCCAGATGTAACCTGTGCAGAGCAAGCCTACACTGGCCTGCAACTGATTTCTCATTGGCTCCATTAGGGTTCGTAGTCTCATCCTGAAAAGGTTTTTTTCTTTCTCCGGATATACTCTCAACTTTCCCAATTGAATTTTCTAATTAACTAACTAATATTTTTTTGAGTGTTTTCTTAATAGATAAAAGGGACTAGGGCTATGACTTTCTCCTAGGTGAATACTTAACGGGATAAAAAACTAAGGCAAAGACGTTATGTTGGGGATTGTGATATAGCCAATGCACAGAATTACTCACTCTATACATCTCGGTATCTCGGGTGGCTTTGCCCTAATTGCCTTTCTCGAGACCAATTGGGTGTCAAAATTATGCAAGCAATATAGGCTCAAGTAGAGTTTACTATCTCTAGGTTTAACCCGTTAATTGGGACTATCAATCTCTTCATTACATCCCAATTTCTTGTTGGACTAATTTTATAGACTCAAGTTCTCTTTCTCAAGAAGAACCCAAGTCAAATAGACACCAATTAGTGTTTCCAACCACTAATTTAACATGGAAAACATAAATCAGTCCAAATACCAATCACCCATAAACATCTAAGCCTCAAATTAAAGGACCCATCAAATACCCACACTAGGGTTGATCCACAACCCTAGAAAATGGGTTTAGCTACTCATGCTAAGAGAAGAAAACAAATAAATAGATGAAGAATAACCCATGTAATTTAATTACAAACTAATACTTGAAGATTCAATGATAAAACACTTCTAAAATTACTCAAAATGGCTTAACAAAGTCGTTCACGAGATCCTGCTAAAGTTAGATTACAAAAACTCACCTAAAAATGGGAAAAGAAAGTATTTATACTAGGCCAAATTTTCTGGACAAAAATACCCTTGGGGGGGAGGGGGGGTACTGCGGACCGCACAAAATGGAGTGCGGCCGCATTGAGGCTCCTAAGCTTTGAAATCTGCTTCTCTGAACTTGACCACCACGGGCCGCACAAAAATGGTTGCGGACCGCACTAGTCTCAAGCCTTCAAATTCCAATTCTCTGAATCTCCTTAGTGCGGTCTGCACAAAAAGGTTTTTCGGCCGCATTGCTTTAGCTTCCAAATTTTCATCTCTCTGAATCTCCTCATTGCGGACCGCAGTAAATGGATTGCAGACCGCACTGGTCTGTTGACTGTGCTTGGACTTGTTCTTGGTACTTGTGCATGTTTCACTCCTTTTTGAGCTGGTTTTGACTGTTTGTCACCTTTTTTACTAAACCCTGCAAACAAGTACAACATGTAAGCCTTTAGGACTATTTTTGTATGCAATTTTAACCAAAACTAAAGCAAGAAGGAGTGTAAAATGAAGTATAATCCCTAGCTATCAACTCCCCCAAACTTAAGCTTTTGCTTGTCCTCAAGCGAACAAAATAAGCCCCACCTCTTAAGAGTAAATCCAAGAAAATTCAATTGCCCTAAGGTGACCTCTTCTAGCATCAATTGGGACTAACAACTTCCCTCAATTCAAATGAATCATTAACAACATCCGACCTTCTAATCATCATGGATTCAGAGTGACACAAGAGCATCAAGAGTTGACTCAACCAGTCAAAGAAACTCTTTCTACTACTTTGGTCATTGTGGAACCCAAACTCATACTCCTCAACTCTCCCTAAGCAATCCTCACTTTTAGATTGTAGTACTCAGAACGAGGATAATGGAAACACACTCATCTCTCTCAAGAAAGGTCTCAAGTCCGGCTCTAAGTACAATAGGCTTGTCCCTTATGTGAGTCACCACTAATGTAAGATTCATTCAACTCAAAATCATATAGTGTTTTACTGGAAATATAGTGAAGGCTTTTGGTTCAAGGTAGGAAAATATTTGGTCTAAGTAAATTCCATATTCCCTTAAGCACTTCGTTGCTTCATTTTGGCATACATTCTCTTGACTCTTTGAGTCATTGATTTCTTATTGAGGGGTTAGAGAGACACACTGTCACTCTTTCTTGTTCGTTTCAAACCTTTTTCTCCTTTCTAAACATTCCACACCTTTCATCTCTTTTCTTTCATTGATTCCCTTTATTTCTTCCAGATTGTTTATTCTTTTTGACTTTTTGATTTTTTTTCTTTCTTTCATTGACTTTCTTTTTCTTCATTTTGTACCTTTTTTCACTTTGTTGCATTCCTCGTATCTTCCCCAAACTCATGCTTTTGCCTTGCGCTAAGGAAAGTGAGGGTGCCAAGAGAGGGTAAGAACGGGTAAAGGCTTGTACCGTGGTTTTTGAAAGAAAAAAGGTCTAAGGCTCAAAAGGGTTGACTAGGGATATTGTCATTGGTAGGCTATGGAAATTTTCAAGTCACTATTCGGGTCAAGGAGAGCCTATAATCACATCTCAATTCAAACTACACTTAGGATTTTGCCTAGACAAACATTCAGGGCAAATTCTAGACTAATGGCACGGGACTTGGACTTGCAATTCAAATTCTCACCACACAAGCTATAGGATTGATAAAGAAACAGAGTTGGGGGCCCACAACGACCTTACCCAAGATTTGAGCAACACAATGGTCCCAAAAAACCACTTGATGATCATCGACCAACACAAGAGTCTCAAAGTCACAACTTTCACCATCCTATACACAACAATTTGTTTTTTACCATAGGATCAAAGGCAAATGTGTTAGGCCCAAGTGAAGCTTTGCTTGAGGCACCCTTACTCACTAGCTACTATTTACACAAACAACAAAAAGAAAAACAGACTCAAACCCTTAAGAAGGTTGTCATGCCATCCATCATTGGGAAGAGCCACCCGGTTCACATAAGTTCCACCTTTGGAAAGAACCGTGGCATTAAGAAAACCAAAGGTTTATTGAACGCACAAATTCAAAACAATAAGCTACTAAAATAAAATAAGAAGCTATGAAAGGAAAAATCCGAAAAATGTAAAATGTGGAAAGTAGAATAAATATATACAAGAGGGGGTTTAATCGATTATACATAAGGGGGAATGAATATATACATCAGAAAGTAACTTTATATACAGACCAATGAAAATACAAAAAGTAAACTAGAATTGTAAAATTATGTAAATACCAAAAGCTAAAAGAAAGCATAATAAAAAGGAAATAATATCAAATAAATACAATCATCCAAATAGGGCTATGATCACGCCTCACCCACACTACTATATAAATAGGAAGGAAAGGATCGTGTAGCTTTTACCCGAATGGTCGAGATCGAATCCACAGGGAGTCTATAATGGGAGTGAGTGTCCAAGTAATCTAGAAGGGTCGAGTGTTTCTATTTGCACTTCTAAACATTCGCTTGGTTTGAGCTATGCTAATTATATTCTATTGATTGTATGCTAAGTAATGGCTATATTGTTTTTGGTGTTGTTTTCTGATGATGATAAAGGCACTAGGGTCGTGACCTTTGTCTAGGTGGATACATAACGAATTTCAATTATAAGGTCGGGATATTGATTTGGGATACAGCTATAACCAATGCACGAACATACCCACTCTACACCTCTCGGTAGTTTGAGTGGCTTTGCCCTATTTACCTCTCTCGAGGCCAATTGGGTGTCAATTAATCAAGCAATTGAGGTTTAGGTAGGGTATTACTCTCTCAAGGTTTAACCCGTTAATTAGGGCTCAGGTAGGGTTTTACCATTTCTGGGATTAACCCAATTGTTGGGACTACCAATCTCTTGATAATGCCCTAATTTCCTATTAGGCTAATTTTCTAGACTCAAGTTCTCTTTCTCAAGAAGGACCCAAGTCATGGAAAGGCTAATTAGAATTTGCAACCACTAATTATGGCAATAAGAACTCTCAATAAGCCTAAATAGCCAATACCCATTAATTTCCCAACCTTAATTTCAAAAACCCATTATATACCCACACTAGGGTTGAGCCACAACCCTAGCTAATGGGTCTAGCTACTCATAATCAAAGATAGAAGCAATGATAGAGAAGAAAGAGAACCCATTAATTGATTCTTAACAAAGATATTCAAGATTCAATGTTAAAAATACAATAATAAAGCTAAAAATATGAAAACCCAAAAGTATTCACGTGCTCTCTACTTCAGAAAATTACAAGATGTCTAAAGAAATTTCAAAATAAGCTATTTATAGTCTGCCAGAATTTCGGACAAAAATGCCCCTGCGGGGCTACTGCGGACCGCGAAAACACAATTGCGGTCCCCGAAAGGCAACTGGGTGCTTAACCACTGGGCTTCTAAAAATGCTCGACCGCGGACTGCGAAATATGGACCGCGACCGCGGTGAAATATGCCTTGAATTCCACCTCTCTGAAGCTTGGAGCCGCATACCGTGAAATGAGGACCGCGGTCCGCGAAACGAGGACTGCGGACCGCGAAATGAGGACCACGGCCGCGATGAGCTTACCTAAGAAATCCACCTCTCTGAATCATGTCACCGCGGACCGCGAAACAAGGATTGCGGCCGCGGTGGCTCTTTACTTGTTCAGTTTTTGTTGTCCTTGGTGCTTGTGTCGGATTCACTCCTGTTTTGAGCCTATTTTTGACTGAAGGTCATCATTTCTGGTTCAATCTTGCATCAAGCACAACCTATAGGTTTTTGGGGCTACTTTGTATATAATTATAACCAAAACATAGGTCTAGAAGAACGAAAAACAAGGCAAAAATCCAAGTTATCAACTCCCCCAAACTTAAGCTCTTGCTTGTCCTCAAGCAAACAAAATAAGCCCCACCCCTATGGTAGCTCCAAGAAAATCTGGTTGTCCTAATGGTGACCTTAATTAGAATCAATTGGGACTAACCATAGCCCTTAATGCACATGCATCATTGACAATGTTTGAACCTTTTAAAACCATAGTTTAAAGTGTGATACAAGAGCTTCGATGGTTGTTCCAACTCACCAGTGAGACTCTAACTACCACCTCAGTCAGTGNCCTAATGGTGACCTCAATTAGCATCAATTGGGACTAACCATAGCCCTTAATGCACATGCATCATTGACAATGTTTGAACCTTTTAAAACCATAGTTTAAAGTGTGATACAAGAGCTTCGATGGTTGTTCCAACTCATCAGTGAGACTCTAACTACCACCTCAGTCAGTGTTGATCCCAGACTCTTATTCCGCGACTTTCCCTAAGCACCTCACCTTTTAGAATAATAACGCTCAGAAAGAGGAATATGGGAAATCGCTCATCTCTCATCAAAGAAAAAGTCCCTAGTCCTGCTCAAAGTACCATAGGCTTGCCCTTTGTGTAAATCACCACTAATATAGGCTTCACTCGACTTGAGATCATGACAGGGCTTTTGGTGGCAACATGATGAAGGTTGTTGGTTAAGGGTAGGAAGTATTTGGTCAGAGTGAGTTCTATCTTTCCTTAAGGACTTCATTTTTAACTTTTCTCACATTTTCTTGACCCTTTGAGTCATTTTATCTTTGTGCAGGGTTGGAGAGACACACTGTCACGCCTTTTTGTTCATTCTAGCCACTTTTCTTCCTTTCATTCATTCCAAACCTTTGGTAACACTTCTTCATCAATTCCCTGTATTTCTTCTTTTTGTTCATTTTTTTTTCTTTTCTTTCTTTTTCATTGCCCCCTTTTCTTTTCTTTCTTTTTCACTTCATCACATCCCTCGTCTCTCCCCCAAACTTATGCTTTTTTCCTAGCGCCAAGGAAAGATCGGGTGCCAAGAGAGGGTAAAAGAATGGTTGAAGGCTTGTAGCTTGGTTTCTGAAAGAAAGGGTTTAAAGCTCAAAAGGGTTGACTAGGGAATTTGTCTTTGGAAGGCCATGGAAGTGTTTAAATGCGTTGTTCAAGCCAAGGAAGGCCTATAGTCACTTCTCAAGTCAAATTGCACCTAGAATTTCGCCTAGACAACACTCAGGGCAAGTTCTAGACTAGTGGCACGGGACTTGGACTTGCAATTTCGAATTTCTCACCCCTCAATGCTAGGGGATTGCTGCAGAAACCGAGTCGAGGGCCCACAACGACCTTAGTCGTGTTTTGAGTAGCAAAATGTTCCCCAAGGACCACCCGATGATTATCGGCCAACACAAGAGTCTCAAGATTGTCACTATCACCATCCTAAACACAACGGTTTGTCTTTGACCATGGGATCAAAGGCAACTGTGTTAGGCCCAAGTGAAGCTTTTCTCGAGGCACCGTTATTCATTTACTAGAAAAAGGAAAAAGAAGAAAAACAAGACCAAAAAGAGAAAAACAGACTCAAACCCTTAAGAAGGTTGTCACACCATCCATCCTTGGGAAGAGCCACCCGGTTTATACAAATTCCACCTTTGGAAAGAATCGTGGCGTTAAGAAAACCAAAGGTTATTGCTCACGCGAAATTCAAAACAAGAAGCTAAGAAAGAAAAATAAGAAGCTATAAAATCGAAAAAGTGCGTAAAGTAACATGCATGGGATAGAATGAATATGTACATGAGGGGAATTCAGGGGATGAATATTTACAATGAAGAGTTAACTTATACATACCAAAAGTAAGAAGTTATAAAAGTACTAGGATAGTAAACTTCTTTACAAGCCAAAATGGAAAATAAAACATAAGGAAACGAAAGAAAAATTGTCTGCATTATACAACCCCATTATCATTAAATGAAATGCCTATAGGTCCACTCCCCCAACTAAGAGATAGCATTTTCCCCAATGCTATGTATCAAAAAGAGTGCACAAAATATGGGAGAGAGATAGAGAATAAAGAAAACTCCCTATTGGCCCTCGGCCTGCTGTTGTCCATGCTGTTGTGTCTGAGATGGTATAGGGTCTGCATGTGCCTGAGACTGTGATGGGGTTGGGTCTGCTAGTGCCTGTGGTGGAGATCCGACGGTCTGGGCCTCCTGGCTCTGGGCCTGTATCTGCTCGGAAGCCTGACTCTGTGTGGGAGGGTCTGCCAGCACAAGTCTAATGCCCTCTGTACGGGACAGGACCTTCCTCTTCTTCGTTGACCTCCCCCGCTCTTCCTCCTGCACTGGTTGTTGCCCTGGCTGCTGCTCTGTGGGGTCTGCTAATAACAACTCCAGAGGTATCTGATCCCCCTTGAGCTTGTCCACCTCTTTCCTCAATTCAGCCACCGACTCCTTTGAAGCACGAGTCTTCTGCAGCTTCTTTGTTTGCTTTGCCAGCTTTGTCAATGCGGTCTCATGTTTTCCCACCGCCTCCAAGATCTTCCTCTGGTTTTCTAAAATCTCCTTTAGTGCATCCTCAACAGACTGTGGTACCTGTGGTGGGGGAGGAGTAGTTGGGGTTGCCACAGACGTAGAGATTGCAGACAGCTTTGTAGTCGTTGACTGCATCCAGTTGTTGATGCTTGTCAATGTCTAATTGAGCCTGTGGGCAGTCATATGATAGGCTCTGGTGGAGGGAATGTCTGGACCGGTGGAGGTAGAATGACCTGGAGCCTCCTATGGAATAGCCGGCTGGGGGAGGATGATTCCACCACCACCACTGGCTCTTCAGACTGGCCAGTAGAGGCAACGGACTTACCCCTGGACTTCTTCTTGGGGTTGTCATCATCCAGCAAATCATACCAAGAAAAGGGTTCTTTGGGCTTGACTTTTGTGTCAAAGTGCTTCTTGGTAACCCTTTGGTCTTCACAGTACATAGTTAGATAATGAGGAAAAGGGTAAGATGTATCACCTTGTCTGACGACCCGGCTGATGACCTCGGACATAACATTCCCCACATTGATGGGGTACCCAGCCATAATAGATGCAACCAGCACAGCTCGACTGAGGGGAAGTGTGGTTTCATGGTGTGTTGGATCCAGCCTGCAGCACATAAAAGTCTTCCACCCTTTAGCTTCAAAATTAAGGGTCTTCCTGGAAATAGTCTTTCCAGCAGGTAGCCAATCCGGAGTCTCTCCGGGCCTAGCCAAGTGCATAGCTAACCAATTCCGAGTTGCATCCTTTTTTGCAAGCTTCTCCCGGTATAAAGAGTCATCCACATCGTCCATCTCCAAATATTCATTAATAGATATCCCATCAAACGGCACTGTCAAATTTCGGACTTTGGATGCCTTTGAGTCCTTTTCAAGAAATAGCAAGTTGGTGTAGAACTCTTTCACAATATGCTCATTTGCATCCGGGAGGAACTCATTGAAGTAGAGCCAACCTTTTTGTTCCCTGATTTGTTGTTTCACCTCGGGGTTGTGGGACGACAACTCCTTGAGTGAGAATGTTCGCTCCAGTATGAGGGAACATGTGGTCCACAACTCTCTGAACCTATGAAAAGCCAGCTCACTGACAAAACAGTCTTTCCAAACATCCGGGTTCCGAGTACGCTCGACCCCCTCAACCGCTGGTGCATCCCCATCATCCTCACTTGAGTGCTCCCCAGATAGGGAGGCTGTAAGAGAAGTAGAGTATGAATGGCCACTGGAGGCTGATTAAGCTGCTTGAGCTGGGGTTGGGGGAGAGGAGGCAAGGTCCAAAGGAGATGAGTGCGATGAGGTCTCCTCTGATGGTGCATACTCACTCCCCGATGGTGAAGCAGGGGAGTATCTTGCATGAGTAGCCTGTTGGGATGATTGAGGAGGAATTGTGACTTTGGAGGGTTGCCTAGGTGCACTCGGGCCTCTCCCCCTTTGAGGATCTCCTCGACCAGTTTGTTTTCGCCCACCGCCTCGTGATTGAACCATTGGCTGCAAAGTAAACACAGGTGAACATGGTTAGTATAAAAAAACATTGTAGCACAAACACTTAAAGTTGAACTTAAAGATCAGATGCTCAGTTGAAAGTCCACCGCGGACCGCGAAAAACCAACCGCAGACCGCGGTGGGTAACCCCTGAAGAACTTAAGTCTCTGAACCTTCACACCGCGGACCGCGAAAAAGGGACCGCGGTCGCGGTGCTTCAGGATCAGAGGGCTGCCGTATTGAATAACAGGGACTACGGACCACAAAACATCGACCACGGTCTGCGAAGATCAGGTAAGGGCTGCATCACACAGGCACTGCGGTCCGCGAAACATGGACCGCGGACCGCGAAAATCGCAATTGCCTAGGGTTTTCAAAGTGTTATCATTTCCATGATCAAATGTTCATTTAGTTAAGCTCTACATGTTTAATCATTGTAATTGTATTCCAAAGGGTCTAAAATGAACATTTTGGACTATCCCTAACATTTTTAAAGCCTAGAGATGAAAAATTAAGAAAAATAAGAGAAACATCTATCAATTAATGAGGAAAATAACGAAATTAAGAAGTTAATTATTCACAATTACACTTACTAGATGTTTGATGATGATTAGAAAGAGTGCAAAGCAGTTCAGAGGTAAGATAAAGACACAGTCCAAGGATACTCTGAGAAATTGAAGTGCATAAAGTAAGAAATGAAACCCTAAATGCCTATTTATAGAGAAGAGTTGGGGACCACCCCTCTTACCTATCGCGGAACGCGAAAAATCGACCGCGGTCCGCGGTCAATCACTTATACTGGGCTCAGGCAAGGAGTCACCGCGGTCCGCAAAGAATCGACAGCGGCCGCGGTGAGGCATGTTCAGAGAGGCACTTTGCAGTAACCTGCCTTCGCGGACCGCGAAAAGATGACCGCGGCCGCGAAGCAAGGTTCTAAGACCTGTTTTTCTATACTTAGCCACATTTCCAGTGTCAAAATCATCCTACAACATCCAAAAACCAGTTAGTGCAAAAATGAATCCTATTCTACCAAGAAAAACAAAAGAAAACAAAAATAAGGGCACATGGGTTGCCTCCCATGAAGCGCCTGATTTAACGTTGCGGCACGACGCATGTTACCAAGATCATTTCAAATGAAGAAGTGCCATCACGTGGCTGTCATCGACCTTGCCAAGATAGTGCTTGACCCGGTGACCATTTACACTGAAGACTTCACCACTTTTGTTCTTGAGGTCAAGAGCCCCAAACGGAGTAACAATTACCACTTCAAAAGGTCCACTCCATTTGGATTTGAGTTTTCCCGGGAATAACCTCAACCGAGAATTGAACAATAATACAAAATCCTCAACCTTGAACTCCTTTCCTCGAGCATATTTTTCATGTAGGTACTTCATTTTGTCCTTATACAAGGACGAACTGGAGTATGCATGGAATCTAAACTCATCCAACTCATTCAATTGCTCCACCCGAAGATTTGCAGCTACATCCCATTCCAAATTCAACTTTTTCAAGGCCCACATAGCCTTGTGTTCCAATTCCACTGGGAGGTGGCAAGCTTTTCCGAAGATCAAACGATACGGGTACATCCCAATTAGGGTCTTGTAAGCAGTTCGGTAAGCCCAAAGAGCATCATCTAATTTCTTGGCCTAGTCGGTCCTATTGGCATTGACCATTTTGGATAAAATGCTCTTTATCTCCCTGTTGGATACTTCAACTTGGCCACTAGCCTGAGGGTGGTAGGGGGTAGTGACTTTATGATTGACCCCATACTTGGAAATCAAGGAATCGAAGGCTTTGTTGCAAAAATGTGACCCCCCGTCACTGATGATGGCTCGTGGAGTGCCAAACCTAGTAAAGATATTCTTCTTGAGAGAGGCTATCACACTCCGCGCTTCATTATTTGGTAAGGCCACGGCCTCCACCCACTTAGACACATAATCAACCGCTACCAAGATGTACGTGTTTCCACATGAACTCACAAATGGCCCCATGAAGTCGATGCCCCATACGTCAAAGATATCCACTTCATGAATTGAATTTAGAGGAATCTCGTCCTTCTTGGAAATTCCCCCGGTTCTTTGGCATTCATCACACCTTTTTACTAGATCGCTAGCATCCTTATACAAAGTGGGCCAAAAGAACCCACAACTAAGCACTTTAGAGGCAGTTTTTGCCCCTCCATGATGACCACCATACGGTGAGGAGTGGCAAGACTCAAGGATAGCTAGTTGCTCTTCTTCCCGTACACATCTCTGAATCACCCCGTCGGTGCAAATCTTGAAAAGATAAGGCTCGTCCCAATAGAAATCCAAGTTGTCCCTTATAAGCTTCTTCCTTTGGTTCGAAGAGAGCTCACAAGGGACAACTCCGGTGACGAGGTAATTAGCAATATCCACAAACCATGGCATCTCTTGCATTGACATTGAAAGGATTTGTTCATCTGGGAAACTATCATTGATCTCAAGTCCGTCACAAGGACGTTCTTGTTCCTCCAACCGGGACAAATGATCGGCTACTTGATTCTCACTCCATTTTCAGTCCACGATCTCTAAATCAAATTCTTGTAGTAGCAACACCCAACACATAAGCCTTGCCTTGGAATCCTTCTTGGTCATGAGGTAC
>ML249521.1:79987-95699 GCA_005239495.1 Nicotiana undulata | reverse complement strand
TGGCCTCCCCCTCTAGGGTGACCTCGACCTCCCCGGCCTCCACCTCGAGCTGTCTAAGTAGGTGGGTAGCAGTTGGGGCTGGGAGAATAGCTGGAGGACCCGGTGGAGCACGTGGGGCCTGATAAGACTGAGATGGTGCACCCTTCCTAGACCTGGGGCAAACTCTGATCACGTGGTGAGGGTCACCACACCCAAAACAACCCCTCGGAGGATGTGGCGGATGCTGCTGACTCTGAACTTGCCTGCTAGACTGGCCGGTGATAGAACCTCGAGCAGGAGGCACATAAGATACTGGCGATGCATAATAAGGCTCCTGAGGTCTAGTAGGAGCTAGAATACCGCTGGCTGCTGGAAGAGCTGAATGAACGGGGCGACTCATAAAACCCCTACCATAGCGTGCTGCTGGTGCACGAACTCCTGAAAAATGACCAGTCTCTCGAGACCTCTTGGCCTCTCTCTCCTTCCTGTCCCCGGCGAACATACTCTCAATCCTCCGGGAAATACTCATGGTCTGCTGGAAAGTGATATCTGTCTCCAGCTCTCTGGCCATGCTGCTCCGAATGCTGGGGTGGAATCCCTCAATAAAGCGTCGAACCCTCTCTCTGACAGTGGCAACCAAAGCTGGTGCATAACGAGCCAAGTCGCTGAAACAGGCTGCATACTCTGACACAGTCATGGTACCCTGGCGTAGCTTCTCAAACTCTGCACGCCAAGCATCCTTGAGGCACTAAGGGACAAACTCAAGTAAGAACATCTCGGAGAACTGAGCCCAAGTAAGTGAAGCTGCCTCGCCCGGACTACTCATCTTAAAAGCACGCCACCACTGATAAGCTGCTCCCCTCAGCTGGAAAGCGGTGAAAGACACCCCACTCGTCTCCACAATACCCATAGTGCGGATAATGCGATGACACTCCTCAAGAAAACTCAAGGCGTCATCTGAAGCTAGTCCGCTGAACTCAGGTGGGTGGTACTTCTTGTACCTCTCAAGTTGGAGCTTCTCATCCTCAGAAATAGCTACCCTAGCCTCATGCTGACCTGGAGCTGCTGGGGGCATAGGAATATACTCTGGAACCTTCCCAATATGAACCATCTGCTCAAGAGTACGGGTTGCGGGAGTCTGTGCCCATCCCCCGGCCTGGGATGTAGCTGCAGCTTGCGGGAGTAGTCCCGCCTGGGACAGAGTATTGAAGGAACTCAAGAACTGAGTCAATGTCTCCTGGAGGGCTGGAGTAATAATAGGGACCTCCTGTGCCCCTCCAACTGTGGCTGCTAGGGGCTCCTCCGTCTCTGCTATAGCTGGTGCTCGGGCTGCACCGCGTGCTCGTCCTCTGCCCCTGCCTCTGGCGGCTCTGGCTGGGGGCTCGGGTGCCTGGTCATCAGTACGTTCGGTACGGTTGCGCATCATCTTTAAGCAAGAATATAATAGAATTTAAGAGTTTTGATGACAGTAACTAGCATGATAAGGAATTCCAAAGAATATGATTGTTCTTAACAGTTACGTAGCCTCTCGAAGATAGATACGGACGTCTCCGCATTGATCCGCGAGACTCTAATAAACCGGCTTGTGACTCCTATGAACCTAGACGCTCTAATACCAACTTGTCACGACCCGAATTACCCTCTGAACGGTCTCGTGACGACACCTAGTCCCTACGACTAGGTAAGCTTAAAACATGCGAAAAATAAAGCAATATAATAGTAGAAATAGAAAGGAAAAAAAATGTATAACTCAGTCGCTCGGCATTTACAACTTTCACTTCCCAAAACCCGGAACGTCATAATAATCACAAGCTCTGTACTAATGTTTCTCTATACAATGGAATAAGGGAAAATGTATATAAGTATCCTATGCCTATACTAGAGTAGAAGGGGACTCGTAGTATTCTGCGGACACGGCAGAATTACCTCGCGGTCTCCTGGTAGCTGATAAAGTACTCCTAGCCAAAATGCTGTGTACTGGTACCTGGATTTGCACATGGAAAACATGCGCAGGAAAGGGCATGAGTACTCCACAATTGGTACCCAGTAAGTGCCAAGCCTATCCCCAGTCAGGTAGTGACGAGGTCAGGTTAACGCTCTACCGAATATTTATAGTAAAACAGTTAAAAATCTAAACAAAGATAAATATTAAGCTAAAGCAAACAGTAGAAACGATAAATCAAAAAGAATAGTAAAAGAGAGTCATTGGCTCATTACAGCATATGTCTCAATAGCAAATATGCAACGCAGTACAGGGGAAAGCTCCCAGAGTCTCGTTCGTAGTCCCAATTTAAATATGCAACTCAGTACAGGGGGAAAGCTCCCGGAATCTAGTATGTAGTCCCAATTTAAATATGCAATGCGAATGAATACTGGATGTATTTTACCTAACAGTTCAGGAAAATAGTAGGCAAGAATACATAATAAACTACATAGACATGATGCACACAGGGACAGTTAAGGAAAACTCAAGTAAACAGGTAGGCATGCTAACTCTCCTAAACTAATTACTCAGTTAAGACAAGAGACAGTGATATAGGAATGAAAATGAGTTATGTCATGGGAGGAAAAATAGAATTTTAGCAACAATGACCCGTGTACACACTCGTCACCTCACGTACACGGCATCCACACAACAAAACAGTATAAAACGCCTAAGGGAAATCCCCAACACAGAGTTAGGCAAGCCACTTACCTCGACTGCGCTTCTCAACCCAAAATCACGCTCTTGCCACGAGTATCCGACTCCGGGTGGCCCAAATCTATTAAATTTGATTGCATAATGTAAATAACACTTTAAGGAATCAAAATAGCAAATTATTTCGAAGCTAATACGTGAAATTAGGAAATTCGCCCAAAAAGTCCCACGGGCCCACATCTCAGAATCATGTAAAAATTATATATTCAAGACACTCAGTCAGTCACGAGTCTAACCATATAGAATCTCTCAAATCGGATGTCAAAAACCCAATCAAAACTCAGTAATTCGGCCTATGAAGTTTATCCAATTCTTCCCAAATTTCCCACCAAAATTCGAAATTTAAAGACTAGATTTATGTTAGGAATCATGAAAATTGATCTAGGTTGGGTAGAAATCACTTACCTAAGTTGCCCAGGTGCAAAAGTCTTCAAAAATCGCCCTTCCCGAGCTCTCAAACTCGAAAATATGGAAAATAGCATAAACCCTCGAATTTGGGTCTTTAAAACACTGCCCAGGTATTGGTCTATGCGATCGCAGACATACTGTCGCGATCGCGATGAGTTATCCCTCACGCCCCTTAATTTCCTTCAGTGCGAACGCGGCAATGGGTTTTCGATCGCGGACCTCCTCTACTCAAAGCTACGCGATCGCGGTTGGATTCACGCGATCGCGGTTGGCTTCACGCGACCGCGTAGAGTAAGTATGAAATCTTCCCAGGCCTAAGGTACTCTATGCGATCGCGGAGACCAAGTGTCCAAAGCACTGCGATCGCGAAGGGACTTGTGCGATCGCGAAACACAATTTCTGTCGGCCTCAACTTAACACTACGCGATCGCGGACTTACTCACGCGATCGCAATGAGCAAAAAACCTGCTGCTGTAAAACCATAAAAAACCAGCAATGTGCTTAAGGCCAAAAATGTCTGTTTGAACACCCGAAACACACCCGAGGCCCCCGGGACCTCAACCAAACCTACCAACCAACCCTAACACCTCATTCAAACTTGGTCGAGCCTTAAAAACACACCTCATAACATCAAAATCATCGATTAGCATAGATTCAAGCCTAAGAACTTAGGAAATTTCCAAAATTCACATTCGACGCCGAAACACGTCAAAACTCATCCGAATGACCTCAAATTTTACACACAAGTCATAAATGACACTACTGGCCTGCTGTCACTTTCGGAATTCCATTCCAAGCCCGATATCAAAATTTCACCTACTGGCCGAAATTGCCGAAATTCTAACTTCCGCCAATTCAAGCCTAAATCTACAACGGACCTCGAAAACACATTCCGAACATGATCCTAACCCCGAAATCACCCAACGGAGCTAACGGAGCCGACGAAATTTCATTCCGCATCCGTCTTCACACAGTTCTAACTACGACCCGATTTCTAAAGCTAAATTTCACATTATGGACTATGTGTCCAAAATCCCTCCGAATTTCACCACTCAGCGTTCCAACAAGTTCCAAAAGCATAAACAGACATGGGAGAAGCAGCTATTAGGGGATCGAGACGCTAACTCTCAAAACGACCGACCGGGTCGTTACAGTAGCCTATCTGAAACTCATCTGAGCCCCTCGGGGTCCAAACCAAACATGCGCACAAGTATAATAAATTATACGAACTCGCGTGTGCGATCAAAATACCAAAATAACACCTAGAACCACGAATCGGACGTCAAAATGTATGAAATTTTCAGTGAAACTTAAGAACTTTCAAATTTCCAACCGAGCATCTGAATCATGTCAAATCAACTCATTTTTTAACCAAATTTTGCAGATAAGCAATAATAGTGAAATGAACATACACCAAGTCCCAGAATCGAAATCCGAACCCGATAGCTATAAGGTCGACCTATGGTAGATTTCTTTAAATCTAATTACTAGTTTTCAACAAATCACGTTAAATCAAGTTAGGGACTTTCGAATTCAATTCTGGGCATACGCCCAAGTCACAAATCACGATACGGACCAACTGGGACCGTTAAAATATTGATCCGGGTCTATGTACACAAAATATTGACTATAGTCAACTCAAATCATTTTTAAGGCAAAAATTCTCATTTTCTTCAATTTTTTCACATAAAGACTTTCCGGAACAAGACAAGATTACGCACGCAAATTGAGGAACGCTAAACGGAGCTAATCGAGCTCTCGAAAGAAGGAAATAAAGGCTTAAATTCAAAATGACATATCGGGTCATCATAGTAATACCAAAGAGTTGCAACTCTTCATTTTATGGTCTTAAGTTCATGATCCAGAGCCGAGCCGAGCGAGCGAGCGAGCGACGACGACGCGAGACTTGCCTTCTTCTCAACTCTTTAAGAGCTAGAAGAAGTGCAACCGCATATATACCCATCAAAACGCTTTTCTTCCTTCAATGTGTGACAATATCCCTTTGTCAAAAAAAAATTCAAAAAAAAAGAAATTCTCCATTTCCCGTTCACTTTATTTTAAGCTATTATAAGCTTAAACCCAACATATCTCTACAATTGCAAATATCTGAGGGCTTGCAGGTGATAACCTTAAATACAGCTAAGGAGTCTGCTGCCGTATTAGCAAATTCCTCCCAATATGCAAAAGAAGAATTTTCATCCCTCGCCTTTCTTTGAAATCTGGAAATATGTTAGTGTCGAAATAATTATCGTGACTCAGTCAATTTGCTTATCTATATGCTTAAATATGCAGCGTCCCCTATTCAAAGCTAAAGGCTTCGTTTTACAGAGAGAATTTGTGAGACATAAATTTTAAGCCATCACAAATTGTGTGTTTCGTAGTTAGAGAGTGCCTCATTTTAGGAGATTCGGATTGTTACACAAATAGCCGATCAGCTTCACACTTAACTTTTTTTGATCGGTGTACGTAGATTATACACTGATTATACACAGTTATACATATATTATATATGAATTTTACCTACATTGTATATCCGTCGGTAATTTTTTATTTAACAAATTAGGTGAGTGGCTGTTGGGTTAGTTCTTCCTTTTTATATAAGTTTTAGTCGCCACTTAGTTAACATGACTATTGCCTTTTTAGGCCAAATTATTCTCTACACCTCGCACTATAAGTATCACTATGGATTATAATTAACTTTGAGAGACCGAGCCATGAATTGATGCTTATGGGTTTGGGATTCTAGTACTCTTAAGTTAATGGATTCTAAATTAATATTTTATACGTATTCAATGAATTTTTCAAGATAAATACAAAATTTATGCCAAAGTTATTGAGTCCGATCTAACCTTTAACTTAAAGGCTAGCTCCGCCTCTAATAACTTCCACCTGAATAATTAACTTTTTAATATGAGACCTTTTTGACACACTCAACAAAACTTCCTTATATTATTTGCTGACACTCATTCTTGCCATATAATCTTGTTATTAAATTATTGTGCTCCCTTGTGTGATCATTTTCAGGCAAATAATTTAGTGGTGAATTCCTGAAAGAATCAGTTAATTATTACAATTTGATTTTACTCACACAAATAGAATTAATGATATGTTGGTACTTCACAGTATTAATCAATATTGCTTCGTATACAGTTTTAAAATCCGCACATACCGTACCTTGAAGATTAATAGTAGTAACTATTTTCGTTGAAAGGGAAGATTTATCTTAATTAAAATTCTCTATTTTATTAACTAAATAGAGAGTTTAAGTAGAAAGAAAGAATTTTAAAACCTGTGATCTTAAATATGATATAGCATATGAATTGTTATAAGACAAAGGAAATTAATGGTCTGAACAACAATAACATTTGTGTGATCGTAAATAAAGAGTTTAAATTAAATTAATAAAAAAGTCATTGTTTTCAAAAACGAACTAAAAAATAATAGTTTCATACGAATTAGAATAGAAGGAGTATCTCCTTTTAAGGTGGAATTTCTTGGTCCGAGTCTTGAGAGTTTTCCTCTAACAAATCGGAATAAAATAACCAAAGTGTCTACATAAAAAAGCATGAAAATCTCTTTGTTAATGGTGGGAGAGGAAGTAAGAGTAAGACTCATCATTTATAAGTATCTTTTTGACTTATTCTGTAATAGAGATTATAGTACTAAATTCTTTTTCCACCTTAAGTCAAATCAAGGTAAAGTTAATTAGCAGGTGATTTTAACTTTTCCTCGAGCACTAGTAGGTGTTTGGACATAAGAATTGTAAAAAAAAATTACGTGAAAATGTTATTTGAAATTTAGAGTTAGTGTTTGCACATAAATTTCAGTTTGAATTCTGTTTGAAGTTTTGTAAGTGAAAATTTCGAAAAATAGCTTTTTGCAATTAAATTTTCGAAAATTTCCAAAATACGTCTTCAAGTAAAAATTGAAAATTTTATGAATAAACACAACGTTAATTTTGAAAAAAGTGAAATCAAATTTTATGTCCAAATGGGCACCTAGCATAGTTGGATAGAAGGTTGAGCCTCCAACTTTATCTGAAACCGCAAGGACTGCGTACAAGCTTGTGTTTTTGCTTTTATATTTACTTTTTTGTTTTGCTTTTACTTCATCGGTTTTTTTCACTTTTAGGCCCCATAAGAAATTATTTATATTTGATAGTCAAAATAATATATAAAATTTATATAATTTATATATATATATATATATAGATATATATATATATATATATATATATATATATATATATATATATATATATATATATATATATATATACATTTTTTGTAACAATCACGGGTACGCTCCACCAGCAAAGGCCTAATAAATCTGTTTACCGAGGCTTAAGTGTGATGGAAATAATCAGCAGATTTTGAGTTACAATTTTAGTTAGGAGTGTTCAGATCGAACCGGAAAACCGCACCAAATCGAAAAATCAAACTAAACCGATTAAAAAACCCAACTAGATTTAGTATTGAGTAAAAAAATTCGAGCCAAAGACATATAAATATATAATTTTTATATATATTTTAAATACTTTATATTGAATTTCTTTTAAAAAAATTAAAATATTTGGGATCCTCTCATGTGTTAACCTAGAAAGCGTACATTAACGAAAATTATTGTTAGACGACTAAGAAAATAACTATCATATATTACTAAAAATATTCTACCATTAGAATATTTTATGTTTGTCAATTTTTTCAATATTTACTAAACATATATTCACTTATCAAAACTTTATCTATAACTTTAACAAAGATTGAAATAATATTCATGTAACAAAAACAAACCGAAAAACCCAACAAAACCGAACCAATCCAAACCGATATAAGTGATTTGATTTGATTTTGATAAAAACCAAACCAACCCGTTCCATGTACACCCCTAATTTTAGTTGCCTCATATGCATGATCCTAAACCTTGTCAAAATTGAAGCTCTTAGCAACTTCAACAGAAGCATATCATGGCTTGATTTAGGGTGTCAAACAGACGGGTCGGGTCGGATATGAGACGGATCGAACCCAAGTAATGAAAAACTGAATAATTTATCAAACCCGACTGATAACATGCTAAATACACGTAGTTAGTGTAGGTTTATACTCCAACTTAAGGATGTTAAATGATGATAAATTGGCTCTAATTGTGATTTTTGTGTTTCACAGAAGCTAAATGCACTATTGAGGACTTTGGATGGTGATTTGCGCGAAATTGAAGAAGAAAAGCCCCATGGGATATTTGATGGGTGAATTAAAGATGAAAGGCGCTTGGGAAAGAATAAAAGTCCACTAGCGCGGGCACTAGCAGTGCCCGCGCTAGTCCAGTTGATTGGGACAGAACAAAACCCCACTAGCGCGAGCACTAGCGCGCCCGCGCTAGTTCAGTGATCCCCAGGCACACAAAAACCCCACTAGCGCGGGCACTAGCGCGCCCGCGCTAGTCCAGACGAGAAAAGTAATTCTGAAGGGCACTTTTGGAAGTTTGGGACCAATCCACTTAACCTATATAAGGTTCAACTCGCCCAAAGGAGTAGATTATCAAGGTTTAGAGGTTAATTCAAGAATAGAAAAGGCAAGAAGCAAGGAGGGCAATTGGGCATAATTTCTCATCCCCCTTCCTTGTGATTTTACCATTGTTCATGAATTCTTTTGTTGTTTTTAATACAATTATGAGTAGCTAACTTATTTAATCTAAGGTTTTGGTGAAACCCGTTGATGATGAACTTATTGTTATATTAATATAGTTTTTCTTGGTTTTCAATCTCTATTTGTTCAACTACATTCTTGTTGTAGTTGATTGAAGGGCCCTCAATTAGTTGTTCCTATTTAGTGTGTATCTACTCGAGAGAGAGTGCATATTTAGGTAATTGTTGAACAACATCACTCCCGGAGTATAGGAGTGATCCATAACCGAGGGTTTAAAGGTTGGATTAGAGAGAACGATACCTTGGGTGTAATCTAAAGTGAATTGTAATACAAATTAGTTAGCGTAACTCGAGAGAGTGCGTCTTGTAGATTATTATAATTACTTGAGAGAGATTTATGATAGCCTGAGTGTTCATGATTGATAGAGATAATTAAGCCAAAACTATAAGAAATATACAATAAGAGATTCCATCAACGGGGAAAACATAACATTAGACCTTTATTTCATCTGTTTACATCAAAATATTAGTTGTCTTTTAGTTTGTTTAATTTCATCAGTTGTAGTAGTAAAAATACCAAAAAGTGATATTCATAACCTTTGGGAAAATTGATTATTGAGAATCTAGTAGTCTAACAACAACATTTGATACGTTAGTTCCCTGTGAGATTCGACTCTGGGCAAAATACTCGTATTATATTTGCAATGGCTGCTTAGTCTTTTATTAGATATAGTTGAGCGTGATCAAATTTTGGCGTCGTTGCCGGGGAATTAAAGTTATTATCAATTGTAGTTGGAGGAAAATACAAAATTCTTAAGTTTAGTCAATTTTCTTCGATTTCATTCATATATTGAATTTCTAACGTTTGTTGAATCGGTTGTACAGGTGCATGCCTAGAAAGTCATCGAGAATTGGTGAAGTACTTGAAGCCTTACCATACCCCGAAAAAGCTTTCAAGGCCTTGAACAGGGCCAACCGGTAAAGCAAGCAACAACCACTCATTGAACAAATTGAAACAGACATGGCAGATCCAAATTACTAGAACAACAATAATAATGGGGAAGATGTGGTTGACCCAGCTGCTTAGGTTGCGGCGATGTGGTATCTATTGTACTAGAGGAGCCCTTATATGACTCGGCACAACCCACAACGGAGAATTTGGCCACCGCGATAGAAGTCCCTCAGATACAGGCTGAGTCCTTTCAGATCACAAATAATAAGTTGCAGAATAAGGGACTATTCTCGGGGTTATATATAGAGGATCCCCAACAACATCTGAAGAACTTCTTGTCGATTTGCAAGACTCAGAGGCAACCAAACGTCACTCCGGAGGCAATAAGACTGTTGTTGTTTCCGTTCTCAGTGACAGGAGTCGCCCAGAATTGGCTAAACTCGCTCCCCATCAATTTCATTGCTACATGGGAGGAGTTAGTTAAGCGGTTCCTGAACAAGTTCCATCCACCAAACAAAACGGCTCAACAAATTGATGAAATCTTAAGCTTAGAGTCACTACAAGAAACTTGGGAACGGTTCAAAGGAATATTAGTTATCTTCCCACACCACGGTATTCCAGAGCAGATGTTGGGGAAGCAATTTTATATGGGTCTGGAAGATAGTGTTAAAGCAAATGTTGATGCTTCAGCTGGTGGAACATTCTTGAGCAAAATATGGAGAAAGAGCCAGAGCTTACTGGATAAAATGGCACAGAATTCAGGGTGGACAACCATGGGTGCACCTATTACCCCAGCCGTTCACTCAGTGCCATTAGATCTGTCCAACACTGTTGCTGAAAATATGGCACCTTTGATGACACAGATGAGCATACTTACGAAGAAAGTAGAGGAGTCGGAAAAAAAAAACAAGTTCATATTGTGGATACTACCAATGGGGGCTTATGCACATCTTGCATTAGTCAACCAATTGGTAATCAGTGGAATGCAGATTGCGATCATCCTCAATACCCGGAAAATATGAATTATGTGTCAAACTATGGAGGCCAGGGACAGGGTGGACAGAATTGGGGTCAGCAGGCTCAGCCGTACAGACCACCTCATCAACAGCATAACAATGGAAACATGGGTGCCATGAGACCTCATGGTAATGTGGCGCCCTACCAAAGGCCAGAAGGGTTTAATAATCAAAATCAGCAACAGGCATATCACCCATCTCAGCAACAACATGGGGGGAGACAAGAAGATGGGTTTTCTAGACTTGAAGCGATGATGCAACAGGCTATTGGGTCAACAACCAAAATCAGTGAGAGAGTAGATGCACACGAATCAGCAATTAAAAATATTGAAGTGCAGATGGGCCAAATCTCAATGTCCTTGAATAATCGTCCTCTTAAGACTTTGCCTGCAGACACTCAGGTAAATCCTAAGGACCAGGGCCCAAAGTAGCTGATGGCAGTGAGTCTCCGCAATGGCAGGGACTTAGACTTGGAACAGGAGATAGCTCGTCAAAGAAGACAGGCCGAGACACTGGTATCACTGCCAATTGAACTTGATGATTCAACAAACCTGACCAAGGTAACAGTGCAGCCTGCTCAAGGAGAATCCAGTGCGCAGAGTGAGGCTGAAAAAGTAGAAATAGCCCAGGAGCCAGTAGTTGAGGTGGTGGTTGAGAAAGAAAAATCCCAAATCACTGGGAAAAAGAGACCGCCAACACCATTCCCACAAAGGTTGGCCAAGTACCAGAAGGATGAACAGTACAAAAAGTTCTTGGATATGCTGAAACAGATACAGGTAAACATTCCTTTAATTGATGCTCTGAATGAGATGCCTGGCTATGCGAAGATGATGAAGGACTTGATGTCCAGAAATTTTGATTTCCAAGACTTGGCAACTGTGACTCTTACTCAGACTTGCAGTGTTGTAGTGACACGACCAATTGCAGAGAAGCTATCAGACCCTGGGAGTTTCACAATTCCCTGCACCATTGGCAATTTTGCTTTTGCCAAAGCACTATGTGATTTGGGGGCCAGTATTAATCTCATGCCCCTGTCCATTTACAAGAGACTAGGGATTGGTAGAGCCAGACCAACTTCTATGTTATTGAAGCTAGCTGACAGGACGGTAAAGAGACCGTCAGGCATTCTGGATGATGTATTGGTGCAAGTGGGGAAGTTTGTGTTCCCTGTTGATTTTGTGATACTGGACTGTATAGTGGATGAGGAGGTTCCCATAATTTTGGGAAGGCCATTCTTGGACACAGGCAGAGCCCTCATTGATTGTGATACTGGGGAGCTCAAGATGAGACTAAACGATGAAGAAATCACATTCAATGTGCAAAAATCCATGAGGCGACAAAGTGAATTCGCCAATTGTTCTCTCATTGATGTTGTGGATGTGATAGTGGAGGAAGATGATGCCTCCTTAACTATTGAGGACCCCCTTGCTGCATGTTTGATGAATTTGGGTGAGGTAAATGGGGAAAAATTGGCAGAATGGGTGTTAGAACTTGAAGAAAAAGGGGTATGGTCGAGGGATCTCGAGTTTGAGCCATTACACTTAGAGAAAAGAGAGAGCCCGCCAGCCAAACCATCTGTGGAAGAACCACCCAAACTGGAGTTGAAACCACCGCCAGCCCATCTCACGTACACGTTTCTTGGACCTAACTCTACTTTACATGTTATTATCTTATCAAGTTTGTTAGATGTGCAGGAAAATCAGCTATTACAAGTACTCACTGAGTGCAAGACTGTCATTGGGTAGACCATGACAGACATCAAAGGGATCAGCCCGGCATACTGTATGCACAAAATTCTCCTGGAAGATGGACACAAATCTTCCAGGGAACACCAAAGGCGGCTGAACCCAAACATGAAGGAAGTGGTGAATAAAGAAATTATCAAGTGGTTAGATGCGGGAAGCATTTTCCCAATCTCTGACAGCAACTGGGTTAGCCCAGTGCAATGTGTTCCGAAAAAGGGTGGCATGACAGTTGTGAAGAATGACAATAATGAGCTGATATCGACAAGAACCGTCACTGGCTGGAGAATTTGCATGGATTACAGAAAGCTAAATCTTGCCACCCGGAAAGATCAGTTCCCACTTCCCTTCATTGATCAAATGCTCGACAGGCTGGCAGGGAGGTCTCACTTTTGTTTCCTGGATGGGTACTCGGGGTACAACCAAATTTCCATTGCCCCAGAAGACAGGGAAAAGACCCCCTTCACATGTCCCTATGGGATATTTGCCTTCATAAGGATGTCATTCGGCCTCTGCAATGCACCTGCCACATTTCAAAGGTGCATGATGGCCATATTCACTGACATGGTCGAAGATATCATGGAGGTATTCATGGATGATTTCTCAGTAGTGGAAAAATCATTTGATGAGTGCCTAGCAAATCTGACCCGTGTGCTAAAGAGGTGCATTGAGACGAACCTTGTGCTTAATTGGGAGAAATGTCATTTCATGGTACAAGAAGGGATCGTCTTGGGGCACTTGGTGTCGAGCAAAGGAATTGAGGTGGACCGCGCCAAAGTAGATGTGATTGAAAAGCTTCCACCACCCACATCGGTCAAAGCTATACGTAGCTTCCTTGGGCATGCCAGATCTACCGGCGATTCATCAAAGATTTCTCCAAAATAGCCAACCCTCTCTGTAAGTTGCTTGAAAAAGATAACCCCTTTGTGTTTTCTAATGATTGCAGGGTGACTTTTGAGGAGCTCAAAAAGCGGCTAGTCACGACCCCGATAATTGTTTCCCCCGACCGGGAGCAACCATTTGAACTCATGTGCGATGCCAGTGAATACGCAGTGGGAGACGTGTTAGGACAACGAAAGGATAAGATAATGCACCCACTCTACTACGCAAGTAGGACATTGAGTGGAGCTCAGTTGAACTACACGGTGATCGAGAAAGAGATGTTTGTAGTAGTGTTCACCTTTGACAAGTTCAGATCATACTTGATCGGGTCGAAGGTGATTGTGTACACTTATCATGCAGCCATCAGATATTTGATTGAGAAGAAAGAATCTAAGCCGCGTCTAATTCGTTGGGTGTTGCTGCTGCAAGAATTCGATTTAGATATTCGTGACCGCAAGGGCACGGAGAACCAAGTCGCTGACCACCTGTCGCGACTTGAAGGTGCTGAGAATGCAATGGAAGCAAAGGATATTCTGGAAACCATTCCAGACGAGCAGCTACTCGCCACAAGCATGGAGGATGTGCCATGGTATGCAGACATTGCAAACTACCTGGCAAGTGGTATTGAGCCTTATGAACTCTCATCTGTCCAAAAGAAAAGATTTTATCGTGATTGCCGCAATTATTATTGGGATGAACCTCACTTGTTTAGAATTTGTATTGATAACATGATCTGGAGGTGTGTCCCCGAGATAGAGCAATTATCTGTTTTGCAAGCTTGTCATGCGTCAGCATATGGAGGACATTTTGGAGGAGTTCGAACAGCAGCTAAGGTTCTAGAGGCGGATTCTACTAGCCAACTGTGTTAAAATATGCTCACCAATGGGTGAAGGGCTGTAATGAGTGTCAAAGGACGGGGAACATATCCCGTCGTCATGAGATGTCCATGAACCCGATAGAAGAAGTGGAGGTGTTTGATGTTTGGGGGATTGACTTCATGGGTCCCTTTGTCAGCTCCTATGGCAATAAGTACATACTTATTGCTGTAGAT
This sequence comes from Nicotiana undulata, assembly GCA_005239495.1. Taxonomy (NCBI): domain Eukaryota; kingdom Viridiplantae; phylum Streptophyta; class Magnoliopsida; order Solanales; family Solanaceae; genus Nicotiana; species Nicotiana undulata. Next base: position 81,327 of record ML249521.1, on the reverse strand, counting down.
TATGTGTCCAAATGGGTGGAAGTTGCAGCACTCCCCACCAATGATGCAAGAGTGGTGGTGGTGTTCTTGAAGAAAAACATATTCACCCGTTTTGGGATACCAAGGGCCATTATCAGTGACGGAGACACCCACTTTTGCAACCGTGTCTTCGAAAAGCTGCTAGCTAAGTATGATGTGCGCCACAAGGTGGCAACCCCTTATCACCCACAAAAGAGCGGGCAGGTTGAGATATCAAATCAAGAAATCAAGAGTGTGCTAACAAAAACGGTGAACGCCACAAGAACTGATTGGGAGAAAAAGCTTGATGACGCACTCTGGGCCTACAGAACTGCATTCAAAATGCAAATTGGTATGTCTCCGTACAAGTTGGTGTTTGGAAAGGCCTGTCACCTGCCAGTAGAACTGAAACATCGAGCTTGGTGGGCACTGAAACAGTTAAACATGGATCTTGATGCTGCGGGGGCAAGTAGAGTCACTGAGCTGCATGAGTTGGATGAATTCAGGTATCAAGCATTTGAAAGCACGAGGCTGTATAAAGAAATAATGAAGAGGTTACATGACAAGAACATTGTGGACCGCAACTTCAAACCCGGAGATAAGGTACTGCTCTATGATTCAAGATTGAGATTATTTCCGGGTAAGCTCAAGTCCCGATGGTCTGGACCATTTCGAGTGGTCGAAGTGTTTCCCTCTGGTGCTGTAGAGATTGCTACTGAAGATGGGTCCAACGCCTTCAAGGTTAATGGAAAAAGATTAAAACTGTAAGTGGGGATAGACGAGATCAAGGAGTTGTCTGTGGTACATCTTTTTGAACCCCAGAGGTCGAACGAGCCTTAAATGCACTTAGTCTACGTCGTGTCGCGACGTAAAATCGGGCGCTTCATGGGAGGCAACCATTGACTTGTTGTAATTGTCGTGCCACGACATTAACTAAGGTGCTGATTAGGAGGCAACCTAATACATATATTGTTTATAGTGTAAGTACTAATATATGCAGGTGTGCGAGGAAAGGGGTAAAAACAAGACCCCAAGAAATAAGAACGAAAATAACAAAGCTTGCCGACGCCTGGACTAGTGCGACCGCGCTAAGCTCGCGCTAGAGGTCGCGCTAGTCGAGTTTCATTCTGCCTCCCAGTCTTCGCAACTAGCGCAACCGCGCTAAGCTCGCGCTATAGGTTGCGCTAGTCGAGTTTTGTTCTTCCTAGTGACCTCTGGACTAGCGCGTTCGCGCTATGGTCGCGCTAGTCCGTCTCGACACCAGGTAAGTTTTCGGTTACTTTTTTAAAATTTTTCTATTTTCTTTATTTCTTCCCAACCACTCAATTAACTTTTAACCCTCC